>JASAND010011967.1:0-17220 GCA_030248195.1 Trissonchulus latispiculum
TTTTATGACCATATACTACTGATGTCGGCAACTTCAAATAGTAGGCCAAAGAGTGATAGGTACAAGAGTGATATATATACTACGAATTACAGCAGCGAGCTGCAATAGTAACTAGGAATTACCGCATTGAGCGCAATACTAGTCTTCTATTCACTTACTCAGTACCAAGAATGAATCAGTGGACTAAGTCCAGGGATGTGTTCACCTGTTTGCGGACATTTCCACTCAGTAACAGATTTAGACCACTCATACTAGATTCTTTCTTGCGAAATTGTATACTGTCCAGTAGCAGACGATTTTGTCCAGCCGCTGCAGATTCTGTCTACCCAGGTTAGACTCGCCAACACAGCAGTGTGACATTGGCTGACCGAGGTGTTGTAGAGATGGTATGTAAATTATTCATTTATGTATTGCCATTTTTACTGCTGTTACACGCCCAATACCTTTTGACCTTAGCTAGTGTTTGGCTTGGCTACTGTGATCATTCTATTTGATTGGTCGGGAAGGTGTTGATAGGTGGGGTGTAAGTTGTGCTAGGGCCGTGAAGCGGGCGTCGGGCTCGGGCCGGGCTCGGGCCGGCCCGATACCGTCCCGGCCCGAGTTTTTAATGCGACGGCCCGGCCCGAGCCTGGCCCAAGCTTTCTGTTGAGCCCGGGCCGACTGGGGCCGCTCGGCCCGCTCGGGCCGTTCGGGCTACTCGGGTCGTTCGGGTCACTCGGGCCGCTCGGGCTTTCCGGGCTATATCAGTAGTTTGTCATTGCTGAAAATATTGATTTTTTCGTTGTGACTTGTGGCTTCCTTTGTCAACACACTGTTGTCTTCTTCAGTGCGTAACACATGTATACATACATACATATCAAAAGCGCAAGCAATACATTTGAAGCAAAAATATATAGACAAGTTTAGAACATAATTCTACTATCCAAATACTACAAGCAAGTATGTTGCAAAATGCTAAACTTTATACAAGTTTTCACTAGCTGCAAAAAGTTATGAATTAGTGGCAAAGTGTCTTCAAACAAACATTTGTAAAATTCAAAAGGAACTATTTATCGAGGAGTATCGGTTAAAACCATCATATCTGGTCTATATCCGGTTACCGGATGCCAAATCGATAAAAACGCTTCAGATTCGGAAAGAGAATGCTATGAATTTTAGTTACTCTGCCTGCGGCGGCAGACAAACCCTGGTTTGGTACAAGAAGCTAACAAGTAAAGCTTTGCCAACTCCCCACTTTTTAGTCAGTGGTCAATTGTGTGTTTAAATAAGCTGTGTGAGTGATTAAGTTTTTATTCCTTTTTTCAGTGATTCCATACTTGACCAAAAATGTTACAATCTACAAGATACATAAGCTTTACAGCTCCAGTGTGTGGTTACAAATTAGCTGATTTGACGAATGGGATTTTTTCGAAGGGTCATCCCATCTGATTAGACTGGAAAATTTTTTCTCCATCCCATCCCATCCCACTTGTTCACTGAAAATCAAAAATAATCCCATATTATCCCACATCGGCTGAAACTTGAATGCAAACTCAGACAAGTATTTTTTCGACCATAATTGCTTCATTTTTACGACTTATATGTATGTATAAAGCCATTCAACTTATGTAATTAGTGTTATACACTGTTGATTAGCTTCTTTCTAAACATCCGAACAGACCGACATACTAGAAGGTATGTAGTGATGCGGAATTAACAGAATTTTTATCAACGTTTTATCCTACTTTCAACAAATTTGAACCAATGTTCATTATTCAATTTTTGGCAATTCGAAATGAATTTTCTCGGGAGAAACTGGGTGTTTCTGAAAGGGCATTGCTCGCTTTATTAATTGCACCGCTTTCTGGCTACAAGTCTGAAAGGTCCAAACAACTACCAGCTACAAACCTTGAGTTGAGCCCTGTATGGTTGCGTAAAGTTAGAATATACGAGACCAGCATCGGTAGGATTGTGTGACTGAAGGAAGACTGGACTAGTGTTTGGGGTTTCACCGGCCGGCCGCCGGCCTAAAGCAATTTGCAGTGCAGTAGTATAACTTGTAAGATATTTATTTTCGAATGTTATCTTAGAAAAATAGCACAGCATAGCATAGAAAATCAGCTAGATAACTAGATAACTAGATTTTACGGTTAGTTTCTCTATTTTGTAAATTTCTGATTGGAGATTTGTATCCCAGCCGACGGCCGGCCGGCCGGCCCGTCGGCCGTTAGCCGGCCGGCCTCAACGGCCGCCGGCCGGCCGGCGAGCAAAAGTCGTCGGCCGGCGGCCGGCCGCCGGCCGGCTTAGGCCGGCCGGCCTCAAACACTAGACTGGACCACCATAAGTTAAAGTATATTTGAATCTGCAGGATCTCACTCTTGGGTCCGTGTGTTAGTAGCTTAGTTTTATTAATTTTTATCACAAAATAGGGTAAACTTAAGAAATTAAGAGCACGGATAAGCACAATTAACAAATCGCAGGCATATATAGGGATGTATGTAAAATACAACAAAGTAAAAATTTTAAAAAATATTTTTATAAATAGTATTAACTCTGGCGAAAGTTTGTACGTTTTAACAGGTTTTTACACTTTTTAGCACTACTTTTTACACTTTTCATCATCTTCAATATAGATTTTTACTTCTTTAATACTTTTTAACACTTTTTCGAAATTTTTACACATTTTTACAAGTGCACTACACCGCCAATTGTTAGGATTTCAGATATAATAAATCTAAAATCTGTCACTACTTTAATGCAAAAAGAAAACATGAAGAATTTCTGAACCCGCAGGATAGAGGATTGAGAGCAATAAACAAAATTCTTGATCAATTGTCAAATAAAACAAACAAAAGATAACCAAGTAATAGCTTTAGTGGCTGTGGCATGCCTAAACGTCATAAATCCGATACTTTCTGGCGGTTTCCGATACTTTCCGGGAGTCATTACTATGGTACACAGAAAATTAGCTTAGGATTGCAACTTTTTGCATTCGTTACACTTTTCTAGACATTTTACACTGTTAAAAAGAGGTGTGAAATTTATTATATACTTTTTACACGTTATTACAACGTTGGGACGTTATATTTTGATCCAAACCGGAACCGGAACCGGTGCTCTGGAACCGGAACCAGAACCGGTTTCAAAAGTCGGAAGCGGTCCGAGCACTAGTTTTGATGTTTTGAATTTTTTAAATGTAGTTAATCTAACGCAGCTGCAAACTCAGAAAGCAGGGATGGAAACTGGGTCATGGGTCATTGGGTCATGGGTCGTTTGGGTCGCCATTTTTGCTTGGGTCACTGGGTCTTGGGTCATCAATTTTGTAAGCCGATTGGGTCAGGGTGGGTCTGGGTCAAGCTGCCTGTGGGTCACTTTGGGTCTGGGTCAGCAATTTTTATTGGGTCATTTTGGGTCTGGGTCACAGGCTCTCACCAAATTTCAAATTCGAAGATCTGGCATTATTTCAATTACGTAAAACTTGCGCTGCTAAAAAATTTTTCGCGCCTTCGGCGCTAATTTTATATTGAATTTAGTATTGCTTCTATGAAATCAGTAGAGTTAGCTGTGACTTGTCCTACTGTTATGTTTTCGCCGGTTCACGTAACAAAAGCCATGTACACGTCCATAGATTTTAAAATTTGAAAATTTTAAATATTTTGCTACATCAACCAATCAGATCTTCTACGTAAAATAACTATTATTGAAAAAGAATGAAAACGACAAGATTGAGGAGCTTCGAACCTACAAACTATGTATACATATAGGTACATATGTATGTATAGGTATACCTCTTACCCAACTTCAAAAATCAAGAAAGTTACGGTGTTTCAAAACCACTTCACAAAAGGATAATGTTAAGTCAGTTAAGGTCGAGTTACTTTATTGGGTCATTTGGGTCTGGGTCACGATAATTTTTGGGTCAGCTGGGCCTGGGTCACGAAAACGATTGGGTCATTTGGGTCTGGGTCACGGAATTTTAAAGTTTCATGGGTCGCCTTGGGTCTGGGTCAAATTTGCGTATGGGTCAAGTGGGTCATGGGTCAGAAATAATGACCCAGTTTCCATCCCTGTCAGAAAGCATACATCTAGTTACATAATCTATTCAAATCCGATATCTAATTCGGATCTCTTGATCTTTATGACCATAAAGTATCAACATAGTCCACTTTGAACTTTGTTCCCGATTAATGCTATAAACATTATTAGTTGATATTTACATCCTTCAAATGCCCTAAATGTGTTCTATTCAGCAATATAATAGTTTGTTTTAATCTTGCGTTCCAGAAAAACTAAATAAAAATTGTTTGTAAAATCCAAAAAATCCAAAATTTGGGTATCCATCTATCAAAGCGGATTTAGTCCGAAGTAATCCCACCATCCCATATGGGACGAGATCTGAATCCCATCCCATCCCATTCGTCAATACTGCAAATTAGTGCTCAAAGCATTATCTGAAAATTATGAAATCAAAAGCTTTTAACAATAGCTAATGTTGCACATGAACTTGCAGCTAATCGAATCATGAATGTTCATTTTGGGTTTACCGACACGTAATACCAATAATACTACTAGCGTAAACCGGATGCGATTTGAGCCATTTTTGGGCCTCTCCGCAGCTGTCGGGCTATACTTGGTGCACTTGGGCCGCGCAAACAACGGTCAGGCTGCTCGGGCTGCACTCGAGCCGCTCGGGCCGCATTCGGGCCGTTCGGACCGTGAATCGGGCTTCGGGCTCGGGCCGTGAAGCGGGCCTCGGGCTTCGGCCCGGGCTCGGGCCGGGCCAGCCCGGCCTGAAGCCTGACCCGAGGAGGTTGGTTGGCCCGAGCCCGAGCCCGGCCCGAGAAATTTCTTAACGGCACAACCCTTGGGTGGGTGATAAAACTTGTTGCTGCTGTGTGCCCATGTCAACGTCATTTATTTTACGGTCGTGTTAGTTTGGTAGGTAGATTAGTTGTTTAGACTAGGTAGGTAGGACTATTTATATCATTTGTGTAACTTGTTAGTTTGGCGAGGCTTCCCCGTTCTGGTTCCAGACACCCAGGTCCGTTATCTATCATCCGGCAATTACTAGTCGGGTAGCCATTTGGAGAATCAACATTTGCGCTACAGAGGTCCCACGGTGTGCAGGGGTACAGGATCTTGTGCTACTAATACTTTGGGAGGTGCAACACGAGGTCACTGTCTACTCACCGTTGCAAAATCTTTTGACAGATGCACTAGTATGACTAAGGCACAGACGAATCGAACCTAAAGTTTTGCAGTTAGAATTACGACTAAATTGTTGGTCATACGACTAGTGGCTTACCATATTCCCCCCAACTAAGGTCTTCATTCTATTCTCAAAACAGTTTCAATTCCGATTCCAACCATAGCTATAATTACTCAATTTTTTCTAGCCCTAAAAGTGCCAGGGGCAAAACCAAAATATACATTTCTAGAAACTTGAAAGATTTCATTTGTCGCGATAAGCATTCAGTAGGCTGTTTTGTTGTATCTAAATTTGAATGGTATACTGTTAGTCCAAAACATTAGGTCAACAACATTTGAGATTGAACTGAGCCAATTATTTTTACTATTGATATCTATAACAGACAAAAATGCTGCGAAACTATGGTGCAGTATTGACATGGTTCACCATTCGCTTTTATTGAATAGTTCGCTCAATTTACATTGAGAGTATATATTAAGCTTTTTTCGATCCATCCCTGGTCGGAGACTGCGGTGCTTCCTCAGTAGTTCTTTGCCGGTTCTGTTCACGAATATTCTTTCGTCCCATAAGACACCAAGGAACGACCACCAGGAGACAGACCGCCATCAGATTCAGCACCACTAGAGACAGGAACACTCCGCCGCCAAGCCAGAGATAGAAGTTGGTCTTTTCCGGGCGCGAGGGACAGTACCAGACGCACTCCGGAGGTGGGCCTCCGAACCGACTGGTGGTGGTCGCCAGTTCCAGGCAAGAGTGAAGACAACCTCCTTGACACTCCTAAGATAATCAATGTATATGCAGTCAGGAATACATAATATATAAGAGTATGACAAGCGTCATACGCTATGTATTATGAGCTCGCTACATCCTCTGCACGCTATCGGCTGTCCCTCTCCCAATAAATCAGACCCCCCCTTGACCCCGTCCCTATACATGTACGGGGTTCAAACGGGAGATCGGGGTCTATGTTAGTATACTAGGAAAGGATGCAGTGGAAAATGGACAGGCATAAGGGCATAAAAAACTGGGGGAACTATAGAGTTTCCTCGCTCGTTCAAAGTAACGATTTAATCTCCCAAGGCAGACAGAAAAGTTTTCTGATCCAAAACATGTTTTAGGCTATACGTTTCAGTTCAGATTTTTATATTTTTAAAACTTTTAAAGCATAACTTGAGTAATCTTCCTGAGAGAGTTGAAATGTGTATATTATTGTTTACAGCAGAGGAGGCCTACTTCTTTGCTTCCAAAACTGTTTCCAACACAGAGGGAAGGAAGCCTTCCCATGATCGGTCTCCACTTTACGCAATAATAAAGGCGGTAGTTGATTGTAGTCAAACCGGCGCTGTCTTTGATCCAGCAAGGATTTTGGTGCCAGTTCACCCACCTAGTTCCCTCACAACACTTCAGCAATAGTACTCCTAATACTTGGAATGTTCGAAAATATTTCAGCATCAATGTGTTGAACAAGCTAGGTTATGGTTACGATCGCTAGTAATAGTTGTAAGCATTAAGTATTAAGATGCGACGCAGATTTAATTTAATTTATTTTTGCAGGCGCTAGTTTAGTTTAGTTTACTTTAGTTTAGTTTGGTTTAGCTAGTTGAACTTCAAAGTTACACGTCAAGCATTCATTTGTCAGTTTTATGTAGAAAGCGAATAGTACCTATAACAGATGTAGTAAAAGTGTTTAACAGAGATTTAGTTTTAAAGCTAAAGCAGTTAATTACTAATCAATTTTTATGACTTCCTCCAGTGCATTTTAAGTCCATCCATTTTACTGGTACGTTTTGTGCTGAAAACAGCTGGGGTCTTATCAAATGTTATTTCTTTTTGATGGGGCTCCATGACGCAGGTTTGCGTTGGCACCTGGTTGCATTATCAACTGCCTACAATGTTTTGATTATTTTTCGCTTACACTTTCAGAAGTCGTTTGCAACAACTCCGAAATGAGACATTCGCTAAATTGAATCACTTGGAAAACTGATCGAATGCTTCAAATTTTATTGACTGGACTTGTTTTATATCAAGAAGGTATGTAATTGCTCACATATTTCGATCAAAATGTTCTGACGTTTATAGCGTTGATCCTTATTAATGGGAAGCAAAATATGATTACTCAAGTTTTCGGAGATACTTACCTTGACTTCACTTAAGGTAGCTCTTGCATTATCGGTATGATTGATGTAAGACTTGGACACATTGTTCAAGTTTAAAGAAATCCTAAGTGAGTCTAGTCTGGCTGATGGGCTATCTTGTGACAAAATATCGGCACCTGATTGGATAGCTACCTTCTTGGCTTAGAAATTAAAAATATTATTTAAGCCACACATAATAAATTTGAATTTCCAGTATGAAGGAGCATAAAAAGAGCTTTAAAGCGATGTGCATATCTCCTACCTACGTGGTTTCTATCAAAAGTTACAGGCAATTGAATATATGACAAAGTTACGTTCACCATTCCCAACGCGAATGACAATGTAAAAACCAATCGTTCGGAAATGAATTCTACAGGGCTTTTCAAGTTGCTTTTCTGTTGGATTTGTTTATTATTTTATGAAATACACTGTGCTACTTATTAAAAACATAATATTAACTGAAGTGATTAGTGCGAAATTTTTCTTTATTGGAAGGCTACGCAGGGCAACTTTTTGGTTTTTGTTTAAATCGTATATTCAGTGAGATATTGACTTTCAAAGTCTTCGAATAGTCATAAAATACTGAAAACTGCATAAATCAAAAACCTGAAAATATTGCCCCTGCGCTAGGTTCATTTACGCATTTGTCCAAAATTTGAGCTAGTTTCATTCAGCCGTTAAAGAGTGATACCGTTTTGAAAATTTCAACTTATCCCTGTTGTGTAAGTCGCAAGCCAATAACTGGATTATTCAAAATCTATATATACTAGCATTTAAGGGGAGGGGGCTACCAATTTCACTAAAAGTTCGATGTTTTGGAAAAGCTAGCTAGTCTTTTGCCAGATAATAGTATATATTAGGTTTAGTGTAAAATAGTTTAAAGTTTGAAAGAATTCCATGCAGCGTAGCGTGCTGTGGAGCCATCAGAAGTTGGTGCTGTCGGTCCAAAGCTCGACATGACACGTACACAAACTTTGCCTCGCCCTGATCGCTATGCGCAAGGTACGGTACCCAAATTTTCACAAATAGTTCTGACATATAGTGCTTTGATATCGTGTGAAATAATCTCTAGATCATTGTATTCTTTTCCGTGAGATACAATAAAATAAAATTTGGTGTTGTAGGTCTATACGGGTGGAGGTTAACTAACGTCTAATGAGCTATGGTTTACCAAATGAACCCAACTCTGCACCAATTAATACTCCAAGTATCTGACTTAACTCATGTAAAAATGACGTGAGCTCGTTAATCCCTGCGTTCGCAGTGCTAGATGACATTGTCGATACTGTCGCTGTTATTTGGTGCCATTTCGAAGATGTGAGCCAATTACTCCGAAGTACTGTGGCAGAATGCGAAACTTTGCGCATTACAGGCCAGTGAGTGTATCAGGCAGTGCAGAAATCTAGATCACTAAACCTCGCTCTAATGTTTAGAAATGCTAGACTTTCACGAAGTATGGCTGGCGATCGTTCCAAAAAGCTCTAAGACAGTTGTAAACGCATACTGAACGAAGGAAGCTCATATCGAAAAACAAATTTCATATTTGGATTCAGCAGGTCAAATAACCCCTATAAGCCGCTTTTCGGCCAAATTGGAGACAAAAAAATTTTTTACGCTATTTTTAGTACGCTTTTCAAGCCTAAAATAAGGTTAGTTCTTAGCAAACAGTTTGCTAGCACACTAACCAGAAAACCAAAGCCCTCGAAACTTACACGCAGTTTGCCCCTATTAGAGCCTAATATTTGGTAAAAAGCTGGGGTAGGCTAGGGGCTGTCAATTTTATTAGATCGACAACAGCGCACGGGCACATCGCAAGTTTTTGCCAAATTTCAAATTTTGAGCTGTTATAGCTGAAGAAGGAAGCAACGCTCGAAAGCCGGAATACTTTTAATATTTAGCACTAGTAACACTTAACATTTATGGCTGAAAGTTTCAGAATTGGTCAAATCGTTAATCCAGCAGAGCTGAAAAAACCTTTTTGAAAATTCCCATTTTTCGCACCAAAATTTGTACTTTGGCGTCCTGCCGAAAACAGTGTATGAGAGATATATTCTTGCCCACCCTAAACTTTTTTACTTTGATATGTTGGCTAACGCTGGGGGGGAAAAGTAGCTCTTTCCGACGATGTCGTGCTAATACGTTCGTAGCCCCCCTTGACACCAGCTACCACTGCTGAACATTTGAAGTAGATTCGTTGAAAAATAAACTCAGGAGAACCGTTCCCGATAATGCAAGCGCCCCCATAAACCATTTGCACTGTCTGTCCAACACACATTTGTCTGTTTATTCTTGTCGTTATAGTGAAATTGAGCAGAAGCGCAGACTGTCCGCAGTTTTCTGGAGTTGCTGGATATCGGTACAATTCTTTGTGCTACTACACCTTCAATGGATTTTATACACGGACTTATGGATTTCATAGTGCCATATCGTATTGTCCTAAATTGAAGACAACACCCTCTGCCGCGGCCCCACCTCATTTAACCGTTGCTGCGGATGCCACAGACTTGGTGAGAAAAAACAGTACCTAAGCTTCACAGAACAGCGGATCCACCCTTAGTGAGGTTTAAAATTGTTAGTAGCACCGTCACAACAGTTCTCTCCCCTTGCCATTTTCGTTTTCTTCTACAAAATAATTCTAGAAGTCGGGAACTACGGTAGAGTAGCGTCCTGTTGTAAACTGTAAATTGTAACGCGGTGGTTCAATTTCTACCTTAATTCTTTTCTTGAACTTTTTCAGACCTAATTGTATCTTGGATGAACTAATTTGTGTTGTTTCAGTATCAGCTTATCTATTCCGCGGTGACACACAATGAAGACATTCCAATTCAATACGAGTATAATCCTTACATAATCATCGGTCTAACTGCCTTCAATAATTCCTTCAAATGGATTGATAACTCAGCTTTCATTGCAAACGAATCTTTGTAGGTAATTTACACCTGTCAAAAATTAGTATTCGAATTCTCAAAGACAAGTAAATGCAGATAGAGCAATTTCTGCGGGCGTATTGACCTGTTTTGCATGTACCTAATCCATTAATTTAGTAAGATTTGACTTTTGTTCAAATTTTACTAATATTTCAAAGCATTTAGGTGGTCTGTCAACCCCACAATCAAAAAGCTGCATGCTTTACAAGTTTTGGGAAAAATTACAGAGGTGCGAACGCTGAACTAAATGCTAGGAACGTTTTTAGAATTCCTGCTAGAATTGCTAGAAATTATCTTAGAAATAGTGTCCTGTTTGTTCGCCGCAGCTAATTTAAAATTGGGAAAGGCATTTCAAGAGACATTCCTGAGCTTACGTAGCAGCGTTCCCAGATCGCGTCTAAGCAATTTAATAGGAGAATGCCGTTTCAGAACACTCTCCCAGCATGTGACGAACATTTCTCCTAAGTTGGGTCAATCTTTGTATAAACTTAGGGAAAATTCTTTTGTAATTTTCCTGCTGCCCAGCTCTTAATCTACCGTCCTAAACACTGACTTGGGAGAATCCACGAAGCATCTCCAGGTTTCCAGTTTCCTCTTCTAGCCCATATCTATTTTTCATCACTACGTTCAAGTGCGCATAATTGTGCTATAGATTAGAAGAAGAGTGAGCCACTAGAAGGCTTGTCCTCACTTCACTGCATTGCGTAACGGTGCTCAGCCCGTTTGGTGGGTGCGGGTAGACGACAGCCAATCAGATTGCAGAGACCCCTACTCGGTGGAGGGGAGCAGACGATTACGGTAGTTTCACTGCATTCCCAAAATGGGTCACCGTTTGGTGGGGGGGTTGCCAAAAGAGGTCGCCGTTTGGTGGGGGAGGGGTAGGGTGAAAGGGGTCCCTGTTGAGGGGGGGGGGGGTCGCCAACAGCCAATTAGATTCAGCCAATCTTTGCCTGTCTTGACGACCCCCCCCCCTAAACGGGGACCCTTTTTTGTCTACCCCCCACCAAACGGGGAGGGGGTATGCTTGTCCACTCCCCCCCCCCAACCAAACAGGGAAGCATTCGCGTATTGTGGGCGGAGCGCCGTTACGTAATGCCAAGAAGAGAAGCCCTCTAGTGGCTTACTCTTCTTCTATAATATAAGGAACTACTTATGAACTCTTGCTACATTGTTCTCTGCCCATCTCGCCGAGACTATGTGCTCTTTCTCTCTCTGTCTCCTCGGGCCCCGGCTTACCGCTTCAAGTTTGCAAATCAGAAGATGCAGTTTATGTTCCCGACAGAGTTAACTCTTTCATGCGTTTTCTGGAAACAAAAATAGAAGTTTTGCAGGTGTACACATATAGTTTGACAACAGATTTGTAGCTTTGCGAGTCTTGGGGACGGGATAATTTGGATTAATTACAAAAGCCAAAGCTTCTCCTTCTCCGAGCAAATGTAGTTGTGAGTTATGCAATATTACCATATATACGTTTTTCATAGCAGGCAATTCTAATGGTAAGATCGGTTGCTGCTTCTGTTGTAAATTCTATTAATTCTACATGATCTCAGTGATTTTTCTTTTTGCTCATTCCTACCAGAAAGGTGTGACATTTCGAAGCTAAAATGTGTCATTTCTGTTAGAGATATTAAATGTGGACATAAATTGAAACGATTCGATTCACTAGCAGCATCATAACAAGTTACTAGCTAACTACAGATTAATGAAGTATTATCGTATGGAATCTCACTTTTTGCTCTATTAGCTACTTTTCTAATAATTTCTACTCGATTGCTGTAGCAAAATAAGGAGTGTGAATTTATTCATCGGTTTAAACAGTCAACTGTCTGCCACTGCAGTACAGCCTACATTCTAAGCCAAAGCCGATGTCGCCATTGCCGAAACTGTCCAAGAATAAATCATTGTGCTTAATTAATGTTCTTTCTTTCTAGACCAATCTGCACAACTTTAACGTCACCATTAGGTGAAGTTGTAACTGTTAAGTTACTCTCTGATGATTCTTTTTGCCTGGATCGAAGAGATTTATTCGCTGATGATGTCTTCAATCCTGCTGAATATTTCATGTGTGCATTTTCCGGTACAATTTGACTTAATTTATGCAATACATACTACCACTACTATGTTCATAGTATATAATCATATCATTCGTTGATAACTGATTGGTTACAGTAGAAGCTCCATATTTGTGTCACCTTTTTGTGCGATTTTGACTTTTTGATTTTATCAGAAGCTGTGATTATCGGACCAAGCAAAAGCTTTTTTCTGATGGTTAATTAACAAATTCTAAAGATTATCTATATTATTAGATAATATTATTATTTGGGCGAAAGGATATCGCTTGTTCAATTGTCAAACCAAAAAGATTTTCCTTAGTCGTGACGTGGTTTTCCAGGAGTCCTTACAAGCTGAATCAAATTCAAAAGTTCACTACGAAGTTTCGGAAGGTTCAGGAGATTCGGGCGACGAAGCAACAAGGCAAAGTGAAAGAATACAAGACTTCGAGGAGAGGGTCGTACTCGATGCTGAGCCCTCTCAACCAGCAGAAGACTTGCAAAATGAAGTCGAAGAGCAGCCGCCAGCAACTGTTCGACGATCCACAAGAAGCAGAAAGACTCCACAAGAGTGGCGCCAGGAAAAACCGTGGTGGAAAGTTGGAGAAAGGATGAAAGAAAAATCAGCTCACTACGCCTGTTTTGCAAGTAAAATAGCTGAACCATTAACGATGACCGAAGCGCTAAAGAGTGACCATGCAACCGAGTGGAAGAACGCCGCTCAAAATGAAATTGATTCCCTCAAAGAAAATCAGACGTGGGTCTTGGTAGAACCACAGGAAGGAAGAAAACCTATTGGGTGCAAGTGGGTATTCCGTGTAAAGTACAATGCAGACGGAAGTGTTGAGAGATTCAAAGCCCGCTTGGTAGCTAAAGGATTCACTCAAAAGTATGGTGAAGACTACAATGAAACATTTGCGCCGGTGGTTAAGTTTACGTCAGTCAGAATGGTTCTGGCAATTGCTGTGCAGTTGGGAATGGACATTCACCAGATGGATGTCACGACGGCCTTTCTCTATGGGTCGTTAGAAGAAGAAATCTATATGGATCAGCCGGATGGCTTTGCTGAACCTGGAAAAGAAAACCATATTTGCAAGCTGCAGCGCAGCGTGTACGGGCTGAAGCAAGCGCCGCGATGCTGCAACCTAACTATCGATAGTCAGGTTTCAATCTATGCCAGTCAGGTTTCAACAAAGCCAAAGCGGATCCATGTGTGTACTACAAAAGATTTGACAGTCGTCTAACAATAATTGTTTTGTACGTGGATGACTTGTTGATCGTTACTGACAGTTCAACAGAAATGGAAAGAACGAAGAAAGTTCTTCAAACCAGATTCAAGATGAAAGATATGGGTCAGGTGCATTATTACCTTGGAATGCAAATTCACTATGACAAAGAAAAGGGCCATCTGTTTGTGAACCATGAAAGATATCTTGGAAAACTTTTGGAGAAGTTTGGAATGGAAAAGGCATACCCGGTCACAATACCACAAGAACCAGGACTGAAACTAACAAAAGCTGACACAAAGTCGTCTGGTGTGCTGGAAGATGCCTCGATGTACCAGGCTCTGGTTGGTGGGTTGCTATATGCCTCAGTCGCAACTAGACCTGATATAACCGGGCCTGTTGGGGTGATGTGCCAGTTCAATTCCTGCCCGACGCAGTTGCATTGGACTGCGTTGAAACGAATTCTTCGATATATCAAAGGAACCCTGCGGTTGGGTATTCTGTTTGAAAGAACTGAGTCCAAACTGGTGGGACCTTTAGTGGATGGCTTTAGTGATTCCGATTGGGCCGGTAACCTTAAAGATCGTAGATCGACATCTGGATATTTATTCCGCGTGGCTAACGGACCAGTCAGCTGGGCCAGCAAGAAACAGCCCACCGTAGCTCTATCTACTGCGGAGGCTGAGTATGTTGCACTCAGTTTTGCCGCCAGGGAGCTGCTCTGGATTCGAAATTTCCTTAAAGAGCTTGGGTTTACAAACAACGAACCAACCGTAATCTGGGATGACAATCAGAGTTGTATTTCTTTTGCAAAGAATCATATCACCAATTCTCGTACGAAGCACATAGACATCAAATATCATTTTATACGGGAAAAGGTGGAGTCTGGAGAAATTGTGCTGGTATACTGCAAGTCCGAAGACAACTTGGCGGACATATTTACCAAGCCTCTCCCGAAGAACAAATTCCTGAATATCAGAGAAAAAATGGGACTGAAAGAGTACTGCGCTTAGGGGGGAGTATTGAGGAATAAGCGCAATAAATATAATATTAAGTTAGACATAAGTTTTGATCCCTTTAGTGTAGTGTCGTATCTATTAAAGTAGTAGCTCATGCTTATTATGGTGTTCGGTGCTGCTAATGCTTCCTGCTCTGCTCGCCTGTAACTCTTCAGTTATATCAATGTTACGAGCTGTTTTGCTACAGAACAATCTCTATGATTTTTTAATTAATAAAAATTTAGCATTGACGCACTTTAAGGACTGTGTCCTAATGTGTGTCACTAGTGTACAAGTGTGCGTCACACAGAGTCCTAAAGTGCGTCACCTGTAGTTTTTTTCCAAAAACATGATATTTGTCAGAAACGTCCAGAATCGAAATCAGCATGTGCAACTTAGTCTTAGCAGGTTTCAACAAATATAAGCTAATAATTAAGAGGTCTCTAACCTGTGTGCCCTAGGCCTTCCATACATGTAACTGAAGTGGAAAATTTTAAATTTGAAAATTTCAATAACCTTCGATTTCCATCGATTACGTTTGAATGTAGGTTTTATCCATTTTAAAATTAGCATTTTCAAGTAGAAAACTAAAATCAAACTTTCATCTTCTGCATTAGTATTTTTGTCCTTTCAAGAGCTATAGAGTGACGCACTTTATGGGGTTCAAACCTAAATTACGAAATGAAATTCAAATTCAAGAATTTTGTAAACTAAATACAATTGCATATCATTAAATAGAGCACATGAGGATTGAAATGATAGTTTGAACAACCAAATTGCTCCAGTACAGCACATTTTATTGTCAAAAAATAAATCTCGGACATGAGTGAAGTCCTTGGGCATGCATTGCAACACTTACTTATCATACTTTGGAGTTGAAAAAGTTTCGCCCTATTCAAGTGACAGCTACGATTATTACATCATTGGATAGAGCTCGCCTCAAAGAATAACGTGATAGAAAAATGGCTTACTGTAATGCTGCGCAAAGAAAATTAGAGGACCTTAAAGAAATTTTTGACCCACTTTAGGTAGACGCACATTTGAAGCTCTGACTTTCTGACTGGTTTGAATATGTACTACTCGCCACTGCTCGCCACTGTTTCAGAGGAGTCTGTGAATTGTCCACCGACATGGTTTCCAGGTTACAAGAATTCATGCTACAGTTTGAGTGGAGAAAGGACAAGCTGGAATGATGCCTTTTGTGGGGGTCTGGTCAGCAAAGGATCATCTAGACCCGCTTATCTGGCAACATTGGAATCACCTCTGGAAGCGGTGAGGATCTGCTCTGCATTCTGTCTCCTTTATTGTTGCTTGTGTTTGCAAAACGGTATTGTGTCTTCAGAAAGCTTTTGTAATTTTCGTTGAATGTAACTGTGAGAAGATAAAATTAGCATACATTGCACCGTATTTGTGGACTAATGTAAAAATTGTATTGCAGTGGCGAAAGGATATAGATAGCTTGGAAACCTAGTCTTCTTTTAGGCACAATCATTGGCTTTATTGTTATCAAAGCTCACTATCTACGACGGGGTGCACATTGGTTTAACCTCTGTTCTGCAAAAGGGAAACAATCTTTGGTTAGATGGGTCTTCTTTTCAAGATGAGATTTTGTAAGAAATAATACAGGTTGTTGCCTAACAGTAAGCAAATGTTTGGATTTTAAACGAGAATACATTGTGTTAGCAGCATGAGCCTTCCTTCGTGTCCGCTATATAGTTTATGCTATAATAAAAAGCGATGGTTTTACGCCAATTCTAAAAAGTCAGCATAATTTGAAAGTTTGTTTAGAATGTTTGACAAAACATTTCATCACGAAATTGACCGATGCGCCGGTATCTTCACATTTGATACTACTCATAATCCTAATTTTGGGATGAGCTTGCATTCACTTGATTGTGATACAGGACACATGCTTGCTTTATATGAATACAATCTAGACAAAGGTATGCAATTCATTTTTCTTGATAGTATATATATATATATTACTGGCATTTTTTAGGGTTTTGAAAGTGGGGGGGCGAGGGGGAAGTGGGGGGCTTTCGAAAAGGGGGGGGCGAGTCCAAGATATAAAATACCAAAATTTTTAGCGAAAAAGTAGCATTTGTCAGGTAAAAACACAAAAAATCGCTGATTTTAAGCTTAAAATTAACTTACAAGTCCATAAATTAGCTAAAAATTCAGAAAATTTTTGAAAATTTGACTAATTTTTCGACACTTTTGGGCGACCCCCGAAAAAGTGGGGGGGGGGGCTTGCCGAAAAGTGGGGGGTAGGGTGAAAGTGGGGGGGGGCTGCCAAAAGTGGGGGTCTTTCGAAAAGGGGGGGACACCTCCCCACTAAAAAATGCCAGTACCTGACAGATTAAACATGAACTCACTACTATTTTGTTTTTCGAGCCAAAGAAAAATGTCCTCACCATCAGCAGGGTGGGACATAAACTTTCTCTAGTAGCTAATATGCAGCAATTCAGAAATGACATTGACATGCAGCAGGAGTATTTAGGTACAAAAACCTATACATTATTAAATGTGTGCAAACAAAATGCTATTAAATGTGATTTTAGAGCTATATAATTAATTTCTCAAAAGCAGTCCTTAGTCCACAATTATTATGCATTTGAAGAGTTGAAGGACGATTGTTGAAGCAGGATGTCTAATTTTCGCTTTATTGGCTGCCATAAGTATAATAATATGTAAT
>JASAND010011968.1:0-15564 GCA_030248195.1 Trissonchulus latispiculum
CGTCTGAACAAAAATGCTCTTAATCTCACTATTTTTACTACTCTTCTCCTTATTTCTTTCATTTTCTGGTCTGTTTATTCGCTGTTTTAAGCAAGATTCGCTATAATCTGTATTAAGAGGTATCGAAATGAATATACTTTCTTAGGTAAGACTTCATCCACTACAGCACAATAGGATAATTTAGATTGTTTTTTGGCATTCTTGATTTCACCTTAGTGAACGATACTATATATTTCAACTGAACTTGGCCACTTTTGAACCTCCTAGTTGTCAACCTAGAACTTTTATGCCGCTGAGGATTGGGATGGGGTGCACACCATCCTGAAAAAAGCAGCAATTTCAAAAATTTAATCTCTCACATAAACTTTTGTTAGATTAAATATCAAGCCTTCAACTTCACAGGTCTAGCGGACGGACTTTGATCTTAAATTAAACTGCTAACATCTAATGTATAGTGGTTTGGATTCATACATATATACTGTAAGAAATTCCGTAATGTAACTGTTTATAAACTTGTAATGTTGTTAGTTTTCTAGTATGTCATGTGTAACTTGTAGTTATTGGTTTTCTAGTATGTCAAGTGTAACTTGTAGTTGTTAGTTCTCTAGTATGTCATGTGATTGTTTGAACCTTAGAATTATTTTAAAGCCTATTTTGAAAATTTTGTTTGGAGCAAATTTGTGTCTACAAGTGCTTGTTTCACACGATTTTGGACACTAAAGTTGTTACTGAAAATCTAGTTTAAATAATCATAATTATACTGTGTGCTTTGCTGTAAAATCGTAAGACTTATTCTGTGCTGTGTGGTTTACTGTAGGTTGAAGAGATATGAATATTGTTACTACAAACCAGTACGTCTTGTCATTTTATGAAGTATTTCTATTAGTATTTTTATTTGTGTTGCTGTACAGTCAATCTTAACCTTGTTATTGTATACAACTGTAGCTGTTATTAGCAGGGAAGTGGGAATATTTGTTTTCGATCAGTGTCACCCTCCTAGTTCAAAAACTAATCCTTTTTTGTCGGTAAGGCTGTAATGGAATCAATATTACTGAATTTTAAGTTTTCAGCAGCTTATCTAGCTCTCACTTTAGTTTCTTTTGAAAACGCAATTTCAATACCAACAACTGATTAATTGCAGTTTTTGTCACAATTTTCTTTGTGTACCAGAATAGCATCATTTATTCTAGTTTCTAGCTTTCCCTCAGGAGTCCTTTTCCAAAGTCTTAAGTTAATTAATTGCGCCTTTTGCCGCAAGTTTCGCTGTTTGCAACTTGCTAGAAACAGACCTAGATGATAATTTTAGCTGTTTATCAGAACCCTTAGCAAGAACATTCTTTATTCTAGTCTTCTGTTTGCCCTTGAAGGCGTCCTTTTCCAAGATTTTAAATTAATTAACTGCGCCATTTGCCGCAAGGTTTGCTGTTTGCAACTTGGTAGAAACAGAAACCTGGAAGACAGGGGGATATGTCGGAAATTCAATTAACTTTATTTAGCAAAATTTAGTTTTCTATTATCTTGATAAAGGGGCCAGAGCGAAAGGTTCGTGAGAAGTGTCAAACATCTATAATACCAGATACAAATATAAAGTTAAAATAAAAATAAAGTTCCCCTCTTAAAACTTCGTATGTCGACAGATTTTCGATAAGTTTTTCTATTTTGCAAAGTATCGGAACGTTTCTAAATTGTTGTGCGGTTTTCTTTCACCTGGCATCATTCGTCTTCGTAGTTCCTCTGCAAACTAAGATGAAACTTTAAAATTTGTGGTAAATTGTTGGTGTTTTCTATGGACGGCCGTTTAGGTTTGTATGGCCATGGCGGGTTCGGTCTTTATAGTTGAATAGTGTCCAGGAAGCGATTTTTGTTATTTTGTAGACATTTCTTTAATATGAATGTTTTACCCAATTTTCGTGACACGCCGCCAGGCATGTATGAGCGTAGATCTGTTTCGAGCTTAAAATAGGTTTGTCTTTTTAATTACACGCAGTCGTATATTTGTGGCTTCAAAGACGAAATCTATTTGTAAAACTGAAAAAAAGACATGTACTTGTGAGCTTCGCAATTTTGTGTATTAATCAAGGACAGTTTAGAAAAATCAGTTTGATAAAGTTTGTGAAAAACATTTAGAGTCAAAAGCAGAATTTAGCATAGCCCAAGTCAATTGAACTCCTAGTTTAGCAGTAATTTAGTATAAACCTAAATTTTAGTTTGGACAGCCAAATTTTTTAACGATAAGCAGCAGCAGTGAAATTCCATTTGCTACAGCATTTAAATATTGCTATATTCCGAAGGTTAATGTAAACTCAGCATAGACTTAACATAGACATAGCAGATTGGGCAATGTTGGTACACACCAGAGTTATTAGCTTATGAACACTTGACAACAACAAAAAAACAGTCAATTTCATCACAGATTAATTTTAGAGCATTTATTTTGCAAGACTCGCAACATTTGCATAATACCAACAGTGCATAATACTTAAATCCAAACCTGCAGTTTCAATTAATTAAATGAATACTATTTTCCAAATTGTGAAGCATCACTATTCGCAGGATTTCGTGATATTGCTAATTTATTAGTTCTGGCTCAAATCGCGGTGTTTTCTGATGATTGAAACAAAATAAAGTTTCCACCAATTTTAGTAATAGTGCCACTTTCTAAAACAAATTATTTTCACAGCAATTGCATCAAGCAGCTGTGATTTATAATATTCATTTTATAGCTCGCTCATGCTTATACTATAAATTAAAGTTTATGTTTAGTTCAATTAATGCTGGCACATGAGTTATATCCGAACCACATTTTTCTTGGTACCGATGTTTCAATAACTGAAGTTGAATTGCAAACGGGGCTTCAGGTTGTTGTACAGGTTTCAATTTCATCCGTTGAAACTGAAACTGAAACTACCTTGGGAAAGGACCTAAAACTTGAACTGAAACAGAAATTCCCGAAATTGGTGATTAGAGTTAATCTTTCTCCATTTAAAATTGAAAACTTCAACTAAAACCTAAATCGTTTTGAAACTAGGGCTAAATCAAAGAAGAGTCCCATAATGGACACGGAATCGTCGTTAAATTTTAATTTTTTAGATATAAAATTTAGAAAGTTGTAAAAGTCTGATGCTATTATAGTATTTGCGGGCGATTATTCAACTCTGTATCAAATCTGACACGAACTTTTTGCTGAAGATCTGAAGTGAAGCATTCAAACTGGTTTTATTGACCAAGGTTTACACGGTTAGTGTTAACTGTTTTATGAAGGTTAAAAGTCATTTTGGTGACATGACATAAGTTCGCAGGTTTGAGTATATCTGCAATTATTGCAGTCTTTACCGTACTGTGCATCCAGAAAAAAACGGTAAATGCGCGTAAATTTTGGTCATGCTTAAACTTTAGCTGCTGGTTTTGACTGTCGTGCAAGTCATGATCATGTTCAATATTTTAAACTATTGCAAAAAGTTGGTGACGCATTTATAGCATTGGAAATAAACCCTGACTGAATGCAAAATGGAAACAGATCTTGGGCTATGGACCGAAACTCAAACTGAATTCGAAACTATTTAAAACTAGTATTGAACCTGAAATTGAAGGGAAATCTCAAAATTGACTGCGGAATTGGCATTCAATTAAATCAAATATACATATATTTACGAGTCGGCAAGGCTTAGTCATCATATAAAACTGGGCTTTGCATTAATGATTAATTAACTAATTAATTCGCTTTGTTTTAATTTATGTCAATTACATGACTGCAAAATGGCTCTAAAGTTCTGAATTGGATTCAAAGTATGGATTATGAAACTCTTCATTACTTAATGTTTCAACAACAAAGTAACAAGTCTATGGAAAGTCAATGTTAAAAAAGATTGCAACTGTGAGGCTTCGCTTCTGTATTTACTCGCAACCTTTCATGTATCCATCAGCCTAAAATGGGCACTAGCCTTATTAGCATCCGGCATTAATTGTATGTTGCAAAATAGCAAAGGAAATTCAAAACATGGTCAAATTCAAATTAATGATTCCTTCCTAAATTCCGTTGTGCGTAATTAAAGGAGTCATAGTCAAGCTTTATACGGAAGTTTAACGTTCGTAACAAATTTATAGAAAAGTAAATGTTACGTAAAGTTACATGCTGCAAACTCGCACAAGTTCTCATTGCATGCTCGCAACTTTGAGTCAGCGCTATCAAACACATTAGTTGCACGCTCAAATCACTGTAGCTCCTAATGACTGAAATCACTTTTTCGAATTAATTTGGGTTGTACATAATTAGCGTCAATTATATATTGATTCTGGCTCTTCACGAAATGAGTGAGTTAATATTTTACAATAACTGATTTCATTGGTAAAGTTTAGCCGCTAGTCGCATAAGTTGCACTGCAATTGTATCCAAATTATAGCAGTCACTGGACTAACCTAAAAGGGTAAAGCAATAGCAGATTTTGTTTAAGCATGAAGCTTAATTTCTGAGAGTTGCTTCTTACAACTTTTGATTGAAACAAATAATTTAAAGCAAGGCTAAGTGAAACAAAAACGTTTTCCGAGTTGGTAATCATGCAATACTGTTTCTGTCACTGAAACCAAGTCGTCGACCGAAATCTAAAGAAAACTATTTTTGGGATTGCTAAATGAAGCTTGAGTAGCTTGCGAAATGAAGCGCGAAAACAGAAATTTGAGTAAAGTGAACTTCTGAATCGATGGTGAATTAAAGGCTTTCGCAGTTGCAGCATCTGAAGAAAGTTTAAGCCATCTTGTCCGTTTTAGCCGTTCAATCGATTTTGCAATATTCTTTCGAAATTGTACCAGTTGCGCGCCATTGCATAATAGAAATGGTGATTCAATAATTATATTCAAATTACCGATTCTTTTCTAAATTTCATTTCACTGGAGACGCCGTGGCGCAACATAAGAAAGTGACAGTCGCATATGAAATCGATCGAAAGAGTTAATGTTTGCAAAGTGTTACACCAAAAGTTGCACATGTTTTCACAGACTTTTCGTAATATTCTTGAAGATCGTAAGCTCAGACATTTTCTTAGCAAGTTCAACATGGGGAATGCCACAATTTTCAAATGATTGGAAGTCCGCTGGTGTTAACTAGTCCGCAAAGTAGTATTCAATCGTCTTAACTTCGTAATGTCCATTGCAGCCGATAACAACAGCAACCACAGCGATAGCAGACGGCTCACTAATTAATGGCTAACTCATGATTACTGACTGACTGCCAGTTACTCCGAAAAGCTTAATGATTAGGGTTAAATTTGCAACAAATTACGGCTTACGCTTATTCCTTTTCTTGTCACATTCCTGCAACCAACCTCAGATAGTGGGCAAATATGTGTAAATTCCAGCGAAACAGCTTAGCCACTGCTTCGCTGGCGAAATGTGCAGAAAATTGCAGATACCATGAAATTTGAAGCTGTATTTACGTGTCAATTAACTTCACGCTAGAATATCGAAATTTTTATACATAGTTTAAGCCAACTTTACCGAAACTGTCAACACTTTTAAATATGTTTTTCGAAAGTTACAAATATTACCGGCTGAAACTTTAGTTCAAAACTTTAATTTTAGGTTACTGAAATAAATATCTACGACAAAGCTAACCGAAATTTTTAAGTTATAAAGGAAGCCACATGGTTACTTTCAGTTAGAGAGGATATTTTTAACAGAATATGTACAAGGGTTAAAGCCGTTTACTAATTTGTAATTAATGGTTTTAACCCATTTGATTCAGGTTTCCGAAGCATGGAGGCCTGAAGACGCTGCTAAATAGCAGGATTTTAGCCGGATTACTACTTAGCTCCTTGTTAACAATTTCGAGACTCTATTGACTTTGACCTAATTATCAGAAGGTCGATTTTTATATTCTGGCTGAAATTCATCGGCCTTGGCATTCCGCATCTCTGAAGTAACTTTTTTGGCCAATCATTTGGTATGACGTGAAGGTACAGGATCAAACAATAATCCAATTTGAATCTCGGAGGCGTAGCCTAATCGTTGGGTTTTTCCTAAATTAATTACTTTAATTAGTGTGCAGCTATAGAATCCTAATTAAAGCAAAGATTGCCGTCTAACGGCACTGTGCTCCTGCTGATCTCGGATTTGGATGAAACGATTCTCCAAAGGTGCAGACTTTTAATTTTAATCCGGTACTGAGATACTGATATGCTGTAAAATTTGTTCATTTCTTACAAGGTCAAAGTCCGTTTAAGCAATTGCCTCAAAATCCTTGGATTGAAATATCTAGACAAAGATAGGGTAAAACGTAAATATGTAGGATTTGTGCTAAGTTATTCTTAACAGCTAATGTTTATCTATTTTTATGCCCGCTAATATCTTGTATGTAGTGCATATTTGCAATACTGATTTATATTTTCTGTCAAATTACTGCTGCACTGTAGTGATATATGTTAGTAATCTCAATTCTCTGAATCTTTGCTATCATCTATGTACCTATCAATAAATCTTGCTGTGTGGAAAGCCTGATCTGTCGCTGATTTCCCTATCACTTATAGGCTTGAACACTCACAACCTCACATAAGTGAACCATACCGTTATCCTACGAACCCTGTTGAGATTAGAATAATTTGACCCCAAAATTTAGGCTAGCTGTCAAGGCGCCGTTGTCGGAAAACCACCCCTTCGGAGTCTGTGACCTAAGTACTCGTAGAGTACGCCGCTAGCCTGTGTAACGAACCCACCAGTGCTCATTTCAATATAAAGCTTGAAAAACTTGAAAACGGATTCAAGACCCCGATTCCGCCAACTTCATCTTAGTCAGTTCGTTACATATTGTTGTCTACCTTGAAGATAAGCTTTGAACCACTCCAACAACCGACCAGAAATGCCATATCTTTGCAGTTTAACTATCAATTTTGCATGTGAAACTGAATCGAAAGACTTTTGCTATGTCAAGATAAAGAATATCAATCAACATTTTTTGATCCAAAGGACGAGCCCATTCATTCAGGGTTTGTGGCAATTGGCTTAGCGTTAACCTGCGTGGTCTAAAGCCAAGTTGACTACTTGTTATTAAGTCATTACCTTCTGTAATCGAACCAAAACTTTCGTCTACTATAGACTCCATTGCTTTTGAACAGACACACAGTAAACTAATAGGTCGATAATTTTGAACTTTAAATTTTGACCCGTTCTTATGTATAGGGATAATTTTTGCACATTTCCACTCCGCAGGTAGACAGCTGTTAGAAAAACTGAATCTGAATATTATTGATAAAGGAACAGCTTAGCAAACTTTACTAAAAATCATTGTGGGATTTGATCCGGTCCTGAACTAAACTTTGGCTTCATTTTCTTTAAATGCTTTAAAACAGTTTGCTCACTAAACTCACAATATTCTAAAATAGAATTAGTTCTGTTTTCAAAATCAAGATTGTTGCCATCGTCTTGGGTAAAAACAGATACGAAATATTCATTAAACTTATTGGCCTTAACTCTATCATCTGTTAGCAACTCGTTAGTTTCGGCTAGTAGGACAGGAATTTGAGAAACAAGAGTTAGCTTAGATTTCACAAAAGACCAAAACACTCCCTCATTTTTACGTTAAGAACGAGCTTTTCTGCAAGAAATACATCATTTCTCTTACTACATCTTGCTTTCCGGGAAGCAGCAAGCCACATTTGCTTGTTTCGGGGAGTTACAAATTTTTTAAATTTTCGATGTCTGGGCAACTGCAATTTATGTAATTTTCTAGTTCTGTGACTGAACTTTTGCTTGGGTCTATTTGGATGCTTCACTGGTACAAAACGGAAAAAACATTCATGAATTTTAAGTTTAAATGTTTGCCACATGTCATCTATATTATTTATACTGCCTAACAATTCATGCCAGTTACAATCACTTAGATAATTGGTTATATCAAGAGTACATAATAGATAAGAGTATGACAACAGGCAGGCTCTCTGTTATCAGAGCAAAAACTATGCTATGCGCGCTATCGGCTAACCCCCCCCACAAATTGACCCCCTCTCACACCGCCCCTATATGGGTACATAGTTCCAAACGGGGGTCGTTCACTCGCTTATTATTTTTTCTACATGCATATGTTAAACATACACGCTTGCACCCTGTTCCCAAATTAGGCCTCGGTCAATTATAACGTGTAATTATGCAAAGCAGTGAGCGACCCCCGTTTGAACCCCGTACCCATATAGGGGCGGTGTGAGAGGGGGTCAATTTGTGGGGGGGGTTAGCCGATAGCGCGCATAGCATAGTTTTTGCTCTGATAACAGAGAGCCTGCTTGTTGTCATACTCTTATCTATTATGTACTCTTGGTTATATCATGTACATCAGCTTTGCGAAAATCATAAACTGAAGCAGTTTCAACACGATGACTAATACCTAATACTAATACTAATACCCAAACAACTATGAACAATAAAGTGATCAGACGTTGAAAAAGCAGACTCAACTTCAATACTAGATACAAAATTACTATCATTACAAAAGACTAAATCTAAAATGTTGCCACCAACATGCGTAGAACTATCAACATACTGGACAAAACCAGATTTCATAAGATCAGTTGGATAAAGATAAAGATAAGCTTTTTGGATGTTCTAATGAAATCAAAATTCGAAATTAAATTACAATTTAAATCAGAGTGATGATAGGGTAAAATGTTAAGAAATTGCGATTTAGTTCAAACATTTCCTTCGACTAATTGTGCAAGAGATGATAAATTAAATATTTTATGTTTTTTATATAAAACACGAAAATAGCTACGATCTGGTACCGGAATGTTCAAAAACGGTGGGACATAGCGAAATTTATCCTCGAAAAACTGCTGCACTAATCAACTAATCACTAATCAACTAAAGTCCGACATAAAAATGTGTGTACAAAATCTGTAAGGCCTCCAGTGAACTAAATATATGTCGTAACCCCATAAAACCATATATTTTCAGAATCCTTGCAGCGGGACAAACATGTTAATAAAATTTGGGGTTTCCCGTGGGGTTTCCCCCCATGGCTATGGGGGGTGGTTGGGTTGGGACCCCTCCCCCCAAATGGAAAAGTACCGACCCCACCCTCGAAATTTTGGAGGCAGACACCACCCCCAAATGGCCAAATCTCAGACCCCACCCACCCAAATTTTCCAGACCCCACCCTCAAAATTTTGAAAATTTTGCCTCAAAATTAGTAAAAATTCGAAATTTTTTGCAAAAAATTTAAGTTTTTCGACTAAATGAGCAAAAATGAAGAAATATTGTTGCTTTTTTGTTGGAAATAACGTTTTTTTAGCGAATTCGCGAATTTTTTTCTAAATTTTTGACCGAAAACTTTTTACCCCCCCCCAATTCGATTTTTCCGGACCCCACCCCACCTCAAACCGGCTGACCCCACCCACCCTAATTTAGGCTACCCCCTCCCCCAACTTTCTCTCAAGGTACACCTATGCCGACAACCATTGGTGTAAGGTGGAGGGGGCGGGGGGTTGGGGGGGGCAGCCCCCCAGCTATTTTTTCAACCCCCCCCCCCAGAACTTTTGGGGGGTGGTCTTCCCCATAGGTGAACAAGGCTACAGTTTACCCCCTGTGAGACCCCCCCACGGAGAGGCCAGACCCCCTTTCCCCTACCCGGCCTCCACTACTCCCCCCCAAGCCGAGCTCAAACCCCCCTCCCCCCCTAAAACTGGGTCCAAACCAAGTAAAAAATGCAAAATGTTTGAAAAAATTTTTTGCAATTTCTGAAAATTTTTGAAAAAAATTCGAAAAAATGGATGTAAATCAGCTATAAACAGCTAAAGATGGTTCTTTATAGCAATTAAAAGGTAATATACGCAATTATAAACCAGAATCTGGGCTAATTTAAGCATATTTTAGCACAAATTTGTCAATTTTCAAGCACTGTTTTCGCATACGAAAACTATTGGCAAAAGCTTTTGAGTAAGTTTAATGTACTGTACATCGAAAAAGGAGCATTTTTAGCTAAAAAACTTGGGTACAGTTTAGGGGGGGTCCCCCCACAAATTTCGGATTTTGGTGGGGTCCCCCGAGCCAAATTTGGACCTTCTACTCCCCCCCTCAACCCAAACAGTGGTACCCCTATTGTCTTCCCCCCAACTGGGGGGGGGGGGCGCCGAAGGCGCGAAAACGGCCGAAAATTGGGTATCTTTAGAGTAAATTTTGCAAAAATTTTCAAACATGTCCAAATTTTTGGCTTAAAGTGTCTATTATTGCGAGGAATACACATTTTTAACTGTATTATGAGCTTTCTGACTCATTATTGACCTTATTTTGGACTTGGGAAGATGTTGACAATCAAGTTTTCGAGTTTAAAAACCATGTCTAATGTCAAAATCACTTCATAGTTGAATGTTCATTGGCATTAGAAACGGCTGAAAATGCGATTTTTGGCATAAAAATTGAAAAATGTTTTTGGGGGAGGGTTGGGGGGGGGGGGTGGGGGCATAGGTGTAATTGGGGGGGGGGGGTTTGGGGGTGGGGCATAGGTGTGTTTGGGGAGGGTGGGGGGGTGGGCCCCTCCCCCCAAATGGAGGGGTCGCCAACCCCCCCAAAAATTTTTTTACTACCCCTCCCCCAAATCGATTTTTTCAGACCCCTTCCCTCTAAAAATTTTAAACTCCTACCTAAATTTTTGAAAATTTTTAGCTAAAAATTCGAAATTTTTCCAAAAAATTCCAAAAATGAGTGAAAAATTGCTAGAATTCGCTTATTAAGCACGATTAAGCTAAAAATCGTTAAAAATAGCTGTAAATTGAGAAAATTTTTCAATTTTTTAACGAAAAAACAAAGTAAGGAAAGGTGGTAAGAAGAACTTCTTACCATCATTAACCGAGACCGTTATTTCAAATTAATACACGCTAAAACTATCCGAAACAGAATTATTAGATCGACCAGTAGTCATATTCAAATCGAACAGAATAATCTACATATGAAAATAAATAAAAATAACTTCACAGAAAAATGAGACAACTTCAAATAATGAGTGCCCATAACATAAAATATGTACGTCAGTGCTTAACGTTAACAGTGGCTGAAGTACTTGCATGTATATAACCCAAGGATGAGTGCTCTAGCCCCATGCGTCTCATCGCCCAGCCTCACCAGGTGCGCACCTGGTATGGGGAAACCGGGCGGTTATATACTTTCCTTCAGATAGTGATTTACAAAAATGCCCTTTCGGACGAGTGCTTTATATGACATATATAAAATGAAAACAAAGGGTTTCCCACCCGACGGCGGGATTAAATAGAACCACAAAGGTTGTCCTACACAGTAGGGTTAAATAGAACCACGAAGGTTGACACAAGTAAAATTAAATAGAACCTCATGGGTTATACATAAAAAGAAGGGGAGTTAGAGTATGAATTGGAAAATTAAAACTGAAAAGGAAGATTTTTTGTAATTTTGTTAACATATTTTGTTAACTATTTTCAAGATATTTGTATATAAATATACTGGTCGAAAGTTTTTCACCTAGGGATTAGTAATCACCTAGGCGACTAGAAGGAAAAAATATTTTGGTCAAAAACGTCATGAAAAATAGTTTTATATGTGGGGTCTACGCACAGCAGTGTGCTAACACAGAGAGGAACGTGGGAGTGATCCTCAACCTTTCGAACCCCTGTGTGTCCACGAAAAAACAAAGTAAGGAAAGGTGGTAAGAAGAACTTCTTACCATCATGAAGAGTACATAATAACTAAGAGTGTGACAAGCGTCAAGCTCTTAGTTATTAGGCTTGGGGACATGATATGCACGATAACGTCTGACCCCCCCCCCCAAATTAAACCCATCACTTCAAAGAAATTCGCACGCTATGCTTGTGTGCTGAAGCTCGCAACTGACGCACATTGAACCAACTGACTAGTTGTGTGTGTTGTGTGTTGTTGTGTGTGTTGTTGTGTGTTGTGTGTTCTCGAGCTTTAGAACGCAGGAATAGCGTGCGAATTTCTTTGAAGTGATGGGTCTAATTTGTGTGGGGGTCAGCCATTATCGTGCAGATCATGTCCCCAAGCCTAATAACTAAGAGCTTGACGCTTGTCATACTCTTAGTTATTTATGTACTCTTGCCATCATTAACCGAGACCGTTATTTCAAATTAATACACGCTAAAACTATCAGAAACAGAATTATTAGATCGACCAGTAGTCATATTCAAATCGAACAGAATAATCTACATATGAAAATAAATAAAAATAACTTTACAGAAAAATGAGACAACTTCAAATGAGTGCCCATAACATAAAATATGTACGTCAGTGCTTAACGTTAACAGTGGCTGAAGTACTTGCATGTATATAACCCAAGGATGAGTGCTCTAGCCCCATGCGTCTCATCGCCCAGCCTCACCAGGTGCGCACCTGGTATGGGGAAACCGGGCGGTTATATACTTTCCTTCAGATAGTGATTTACAAAAATGCCCTTTCGGACGAGTGCTTTATATGACATATATAAAATGAAAACAAAGGGTTTCCCACCCGACGGCGGGATTAAATAGAACCACAAAGGTTGTCCTACACAGTAGGGTTAAATAGAACCACGAAGGTTGACACAAGTAAAATTAAATAGAACCTCATGGGTTATACATAAAAAGAAGGGGAGTTAGAGTATGAATTGGAAAATTAAAACTGAAAAGGAAGATTTTTTGTAATTTTGTTAACATATTTTGTTAACTATTTTCAAGATATTTGTATATAAATATACTGGTCGAAAGTTTTTCACCTAGGGATTAGTAATCACCTAGGCGACTAGAAGGAAAAAATATTTTGGTCAAAAACGTCATGAAAAATAGTTTTATATGTGGGGTCTACGCACAGCAGTGTGCTAACACAGAGAGGAACGTGGGAGTGATCCTCAACCTTTCGAACCCCTGTGTGTCCACGAAAAAACAAAGTAAGGAAAGGTGGTAAGAAGAACTTCTTACCATCATGAAGAGTACATAATAACTAAGAGTGTGACAAGCGTCAAGCTCTTAGTTATTAGGCTTGGGGACATGATATGCACGATAACGTCTGACCCCCCCCCCAAATTAAACCCATCACTTCAAAGAAATTCGCACGCTATGCTTGTGTGCTGAAGCTCGCAACTGACGCACATTGAACCAACTGACTAGTTGTGTTCTCGAGCTTTAGAACGCAGGAATAGCGTGCGAATTTCTTTGAAGTGATGGGTCTAATTTGTGGGGGGGGTCAGCCATTATCGTGCAGATCATGTCCCCAAGCCTAATAACTAAGAGCTTGACGCTTGTCATACTCTTAGTTATTTATGTACTCTTGCCATCATTAACCGAGACCGTTATTTCAAATTAATACACGCTAAAACTATCAGAAACAGAATTATTAGATCGACCAGTAGTCATATTCAAATCGAACAGAATAATCTACATATGAAAATAAATAAAAATAACTTTACAGAAAAATGAGACAACTTCAAATGAGTGCCCATAACATAAAATATGTACGTCAGTGCTTAACGTTAACAGTGGCTGAAGTACTTGCATGTATATAACTCAAGGATGAGGTGCTCTAGCCCCATGCGTCTCATCGCCCAGCCTCACCAGGTGCGCACCTGGCATGGGGAAACCGGGCGGTTATATACTTTCCTTCAGATAGTGATTTACAAAAATGCCCTTTCGGACGAGTGCTTTATACGACATATATAAAATGAAAACAAACGGTTTCCCACCCGACGGCGGGATTAAATAGAACCACAAAGGTTGTCCTACACAGTAGGATTAAATAGAACCACGAAGGTTGACACAAGTAAAATTAAATAGAACCTCATGGGTTATACATAAAAAGAAGGGGGAGTTAGAGTATGAATTGGAAAATTAAAACTGAAAAGGAAGATTTTTTGTAATTTTGTTAACATATTTTGTTAACTATTTTCAAGATATTTGTATATAAATATAATTGGTCGAAAAGTTTTTCACCTAGGGATTAGTAATCACCTAGGCGACTAGAAGGAAAATATTTTGGCCAAAAACGTCATGAAAAATAGTTTTATATGTGGGGTTCACGCACAGCAGTGTGCTAACACAGAGAGGAACGTGGGAGTGATCCTCAACCTTCGAACCCCTGTGTGTCCACGAAAAAACAAAGTAAGGAAAGGTGGTAAGAAGAACTTCTTACCATCATGAAGAGTACATAATAACTAAGAGTGTGACAAGCGTCAAGTTTTTAGTTATTAGGTTTTGGGACATGATATGCACGATAACGTCTGACCCCCTCCAAATTAAACCCATCACTTCAAAGAAATTCGCACGCTATAAGCTCGTGTGCTGAAGCCTCGCAACTGACGCACATTGAACCAACTGACTAGTTGTGTTCTCGAGCTTTAGAACGCAGGAATAGCGTGCGAATTTCTTTGAAGTGATGGGTCTAATTTGTGGGGGGGTCAGCCATTATCGTGCAGATCATGTCCCCAAGCCTAATAACTATGAGCTTGACGCTTGTCATACTTTTAGTTATTTATGTACTCTTGCCATCATTAACCGAGACCGTTATTTCAAATTAATACACGCTAAAAAAACTATCAGAAACAGAATTATTAGATCGACCAGTAGTCATATTCAAATCGAACAGAATAATCTTACATATGAAAATAAATAAAAATAACTTTACAGAAAAATCAGACAACTTCAAATGAGTGCTCCATAAGATGGCGTATGTACGTCAGTGCTTTAACGTCAACAGTGGCTGAAGCATTCTGCATGTATATAACCCAGTGATGAGTGCTCCTACCTGCATGCGGGTCTCACGATTTTTCTCATTAGGGGCGCACCTGGCATGGGGAAACCGGGCGGTTATATATTTCCTTCAGATACCGATTTACAAAAATGCGCCTTTTCGACGAGTGCTTTATACGAAATATATAAAATGAAAAACAAACGGGTTTCCCACCCGACGGCGGGGTGGAAACCCTTTGTTTTCATTTTATATATGTCATATAAAGCACTCGTCCGAAAGGGCATTTTGTAAATCACTATCTGAAGGAAAGTATATAACCGCCTGGATTTAATACCAGGTGCGCACCTGGTGAGCCATGATGAGACGCATGGGGCTAGAGCACTCATCCTTGGGTTATATACATGCAAGTACTTCAGCCACTGTTAACGTTAAGCACTGACGTACATATTTTATGTTATGGGCACTCATTTGAAGTTGTCTCATTTTTTCTGTAAAGTTATTTTTATTTATTTTCATATGAGCAATACGTAACTGAACGAAGTATAACACAGTTTTTTTTTTTTTTTTTTTTTTTTTTTTTTTTTTTTTTTTTTTTTTTTTTTTTTTTTTTTTTTTTTTTTTTTTTTTTTTTTTTTTTTTTTTTTTTTTTTTTTTTTTTTTTTTTTTTTTTTTTTTTTTTTTTTTTTTTTTTTTTTTTTTTTTTTTTTTTTTTTTTTTTTTTTTTTTTTTTTTTTTTTTTTTTTTTTTTTTTTTTTTTTTTTTTTTTTTTTTTTTTTTTTTTTTTTTTTTTTTTTTTTTTTTTTTTTTTTTTTTTTTTTTTTTTTTTTTTTTTTTTTTTTTTTTTTTTTTTTTTTTTTTTTTTTTTTTTTTTTTTTTTTTTTTTTT
>JASAND010011970.1:0-12784 GCA_030248195.1 Trissonchulus latispiculum
GTTCAGTTACGTATTGCTGTGGTGGGGTGGGGTGGCGACTGAGGTGATTTTCGGTCAAAAATGAAATTTTTCAAAATTGGTCAAATTTGGTACCATATGTAAGCCCTAAGTGAGCTGAGCAACTTTTGTCATAGAACTGCATGCTCAAAGTGGCTGTAGGGTGCTGTGGTGGGGTGGATTGGGGACTTAGGCGATTTTCGGTAAAAAATGAAATTTTTCAGAAGTGGTAAAATTTGGTACCAAATGAAAGCCCTATGTGAGCTGAGCAACTTTTGTCATAGAACTGCATGCTCAAAGTGGCTGTAGCGTGCTGTGGTGGGGTGGGGTGGGGACGTAAGTGATTTTAGGTCAAATGTGAAATTTTCGAAAAGTGGTCAAAATAGAATCTGCTTGCGCATGGTGTTCGGAAATATATTAGGTTGGTTCTTTTTTTTGCGCATACATATGTAAAAGAATGGAAAACAAGAACCAAAAATGCTCCTTCGTCGCATGTAAAATACATATGAGTACTCTCAGGCAGGTTGTACAAAGACGGAAACTAGCCTGTAAAATGCATATGAGTGGCGTTGAGGTTGTAAATTAAGGGAAACAAGTTGCAACGGCTTAACATATGAGCCTGTCCTATAACGAGGCTCATATGTGGCGTCACAGTGCAGCCATCTTAAAGATCATCAGGTCATCATATTAAAGAAAAAACGAATGAATAGACATAACATGTTAACATTTGGCTTGAAAGAAATGGACAGAAAAGTGAACTGCGACACCTCAAGTTTACTGTACATATGCAAGCTGATGTTCCCCGAAACACCATGGCACCTACTATTTCCGGAAGCACTATAGTACACCTACTGTATTCTCGGAACACTATGACACACTACTCTCACATATATACGTAATGCTTTCCCACATGGCTCTGAGTCAGAGCGCAGAGTGGCATGCCGTATAATGCGTATGCACAGTATAATGTCTTAGCGACAAGATGTGTGAAGGACAATTTTGTAATGAAAAGCTTTACGTGCTATTTATATGAAAGTCAAATTTCGACAGATTATATTATGACATACGCCAATATGAGCCTCGTTATAGGACAGGCTCATATGTTAAGCCGTTGCAACTTGGTCCCGAGAATATAGTGCCCACTGGTCACTTCCCTCGATTTCGCCAATATGCCCATTGAAACGAGCATAGTCGACTTACTATAAATGCCCCCAACCAATACGCCGAAAAGCGCTGTTTTAAGGGGTTTGACCACTGGCATATATAGTAAATCGACTACGCTCGTTTCAATGGGCATATCGCCGAAACCGACGGAAGTGACCACTGGTCACTACAGCCTATAGGGCCTATTGACCACTGGTCAAACGGCCTAAAACTGCGTTTCTCGGCATTTTGGTCGGGGCATATATAGTAAATCGACTACGCTCGTTTCAATGGGCATATCTCCGAAACCGACGGAAGTGACCACTGGTCACTACAGCCAATAGGGCCTATTGACCACTGGTCAAACGGCCTAAAACTGCGTTTCTCGGCATTTTGGTCGGGGGCATTTATAGTAAATCGACTACGCTCGTTTCAATGCGCATATTGCCGAAATCGAGGGAAGTGACCAATGGTCACTACGGTCTATGGGCCTATTGACCAGTGGTCAAACCCCTTAAAACAGCGCTTTTCGGCGTATTGGTTGGGGGCATTTATAGTAAGTCGACTATGCTCGTTTCAATGGGCATATTGGCGAAATCGAGGGAAGTGACCAGTGGGCACTATATTCTCGGGACCAAGTTGCAACGGCTTAACATATGAGCCTGTCCTATAACGAGGCTCATATTGGCGTATGTCATAATATAATTTGTCGAAATTTGACTTTCATATAAATAGCACGTAAAGCTTTTCATTACAAAATTGTCCTTCACACATCTTGTCGCTAAGACATTATACTACTATTATATGTTGGTAGACAGGATCCCCCCATGCTACCTTTTTTTGGTCATTTTGGCACCTGGCCAATTTTGGCTCTGTGCCAAGGTCCCAATGTCGGACTTTCGCTATTTTTCGCAAATTTTGGTCACACTTTTCTAGAACTGGGTAGAAGCTAGAGAGGTCTAGTATCTTTTGTTGAAAATTACCAGTAGGGGTGCATAAAGTAACGAGGGGATTTTGTAATTTTCCTCCCTAGCTTTCAGGAGATGGGCCCAAACTTTGCATTTTTTTGGCCTGTTTGGGCGAAAAGTTTCTAAGTCCCACTTTTACCAGAAATGGTCTAAAAGTCACTAAAAATGGCGTTTTTCGGCCTCGGGGTGGTCCCCATATATAGTAAATCGGGGTCGCTGAAAACGATGAGCATACTGCCGATACCGCCCGAAGTGACCACTGGTCAGCATGGCTCCCGTGGTTCCTCGCCCAGGGTCAAAGTAGGGAAAACTCACTATAAACAGCATTTTTCGGCGTCTTGGTCGGGGGCATATATAGTAAATCGACTACGCTCGTTTCAATGGGCATATCGCCGAAACCGACGGAAGTGACCAATGGTCACTACGGTCTATGGGCCTATTGACCAGTGGTCAAACCCCTTAAAACAGCGCTTTTCGGCGTATTGGTTGGGGGCATTTATAGTAAGTCGACTATGCTCGTTTCAATGGGCATATTGGCGAAATCGAGGGAAGTGACCAGTGGGCACTATATTCTCGGGGCCAAGTTGCAACGGCTTAACATATGAGCCTGTCCTATAACGAGGCTCATATTGGCGTATGTCATAATATAATCTGTCGAAATTTGACTTTCATATAAATAGCACGTAAAGCTTTTCATTACAAAATTGTCCTTCACACATCTTGTCGCTAAGACATTATACTGTGCATACGCATTATACGGCATGCCACTCTGCGCTCTGACTCAGAGCCATGTGGGGAAAGCATTACGTATATATGTGAGAGTAGTGTGTCATAGTGTTCCGAGAATACAGTAGGTGTACTATAGTGCTTCCGGAAATAGTAGGTGCCATGGTGTTTCGGGGAACATCAGCTTGCATATGTACAGTAAACTTGAGGTGTCGCAGTTCACTTTTCTGTCCATTTCTTTCAAGCCACAATGTTAACATGTTAAAAAAAAAAAACAAAAAACAACAAAAAAAAGACAAATGTTATGTCTATTCATTCGTTTTTTCTTTAATATGATGACCTGATGATCTTTAAGATGGCTGCACTGTGACGCCAATGAGCCTCGTTATAGGACAGGCTCATATGTTAAGCCGTTGCAACTTGTTTCCCTTAATTTACAACCTCAACGCCACTCATATGCATTTTACAGGCTAGTTTTTGCTTATGTACAACCTGCCTACGAAGACTCATATGTATTTTACATGCGACGAAGGAGCATTTTTGGTTCTTGTTTTCCATTCTTTTGACGAGAGAAAGTTTTGAGAAAGAGAGAAAGTTTTGAGAGGCCAAGTAGAGCCTAGTATGGACCTCCAGGAAACGGTTGCCGACATGACCCTCCAGACGACAAAGTGGAACCAGCCCAGCAACTTGGGTCAGTCGGGCAGCAAAATTGATAGCGGGAATCAATGCTCCGTCCGCAAAAACCTTTGTATGCAAGATTTGAGGCTTCCAGGTCGCAAAATAAGCGAAAAAACTATGTTCAAAGTTGGACCCAAAATTCACCAACTTTGGCAGGCCAGTACCCAAAAATTACGTTCAGGGCCGGAAAATCATATAGCAATTGAACGACCCTGATATGTGTCCTATTCAGCCATATATATAGGCAGTATTGCCCCATATATAGCCCAGTCTGACTTATTACGGCGCCTTTGAAGCATACTTTTTGGCCATTTTAGCGTTTTGGCCGACTTTGGCCCCCCGCCAAAAATTTTTTCCGGCCCTGGGAGGCATAAAAACTAGCCTATCGGCTTATTTTTGTTGCGTACTCCAAGAATATATATGGTTTTCATAGGCAAAAATTTTTCTATCTGTTGTTATTAAAGCTACAAAACCCCCTTACCAGACGTCAAAGCGGAGAACAGGAAAAAAAACATCACTCTCGTAAGCGATTTTTGGCGCAACTTTTTAACGGAAAGTGGTACGGGGATGAAACTTCGCACACATACTAAACTCGACACGTACAATTTTTTGCGCACATAATCTGTGCAGGAATCTGCGCAGCTTCTGCGCAGCCTTGTTTTACACAGTCATTCGACCATTTTCACTCATATTATAGGGGTCGCTACCGCGACCCCTATGATTGAAACGAGCGTAGTCGATTTACTATATATGCCCCCGACCAAAACGCCGAAAAACCCCGTTTTAAGGGGTTTGACCACTGGTCAATAGGCCCCATAGACCGTGCTGACCATTGGTCACTTCCCTCGATTTCGGCAATATGCCCATTGAAACGAGCGTAGTCGATTTACTATATATGCCCCCGACCAAAATGCCAAGAAACGCAGTTTTATGCCGTTTGACCAGTGGTCAATAGGCCCTATAGCCTGTAGTGACCAGTGGTCACTTCCGTCGGTTTCGGCGATATGCCCATTGAAACGAGCGTAGTCGATTTACTATATATGCCCCCAACCAAAACGCCGAAAAATGCTGTTTATAGTGAGTTTTCCCTACTTTGACCCTGGGCGAGGAACCACGGGAGCCATGCTGACCAGTGGTCACTTCGGGCGGTATCGGCAGTATGCTCATCGTTTTCAGCGACCCCGATTTACTGTATATGCGTACCACCCCAAGGCCGAAAAACGCCATTTTTAGTGACTTTTAGGCCATTTCTAGTAAAAGTGGGACTTGGAAACTTTTCGCCAAAACAGGCGAAAAAATGCAAAGTTTGGGCCCATCTCCTGAAAGCTACAGAGCGAAATTAAAAAATCCCCCTCGTTACATTCCGCGCATAGTCCGAAATATTCAAATAAAACAAACCAAACCGATCTACCTGCTAACCTGTGAAAAAAAGTCGATCACAACCGAAGTGCCAAAATAGCGAAAGTCCGACTTTGGGGCCTTGGCACAGAGCCAAAATTGGCAGTGTGCCAAAATGACCAAAAAAGGTTGCATGGGAGGACCCTGCCTACCAACATATAATAGTAGTATAGGACCAAAATGCCCATATCGTTCCAACACTGCGCTGATATAAGCACTTCCGAAAAGCGTTATTAACCGAGAAAAAAACAAACGCACGGTAACTCCCGCCTAGTGCAAAATTTCGAAGTTCGGAATTTTAACCAAAAGTATGGTGGTACTTGTAGTACTACTCGAGTACTTTACGATGGTAACATTTTTACCCCTCCCAGACCTCTAATTAGCTGGCACCAGGCCAACACTGTCTCCAGGGGGCCGCGCAGACGCCTTTATCGCCGCGCTATCGCGCCCCTACATAATTAGTCATCAACACGTAATGAATATGGTTGCCCCTAGCCCAGTATGCACCGGATATGTCTTTTGACAATATGCTACAAATAGACGTCCGATCAAGTAAGTACAACCAGCTGTCCAAAAACCAGATACAAAAAATTCTCCAAAAAACCCACTCACTTTCTGAGCAGTCGGACGCGGACCGTCATAACGCAACCATTCAACGGTGAGGGTTTGGACTCGAAAATCGGAGCGGATACAGTATCGGGTGATATCCACCGGAAGACTAGACCGCTTGAACGGCACGAACGGATTATCGTTGGGAATCAGATCCTAAAAAACAGCCTGACAAGTAGGAAAAATGCTGCTCCTTACATCCCCATAAAAGTCCATACTGACTAATATAAGCTATGGTGATCGGTCAGCAATTTAAAGTGGTGATTCCTTTTGGAGACATTTACTATGAACCGTTATTACGTACTCATCCATTACTAGGAATCAAGAATCCATTTTAATATCAAAATGTAGCTTTACATTTTCCGTTTTTAGTATTTACTGCATTTTAGAAGGAGTCGTAATTTTCCAGTTTTTTGCAGACTGTAGACGTATATCATTCGACACCTCTACCAAATATCTGGGGACCCTTTTTAGTTATGAAATTGCTTTTTGTAGCTAAAATGTATGCGCAATCTGAATTTTGCCTACTTTTCCCAACTTCGGCAAGCAATCACTTTAGCCTTTGTCAAATTTCATCTTGATTTGAGCCGCCAACCAACAATATGTGCCCAAAAGGAATCACCACCTTAGATAAGACAAACGTCTTTCAGAGAACTCATCCCCAAAATCCTGATAAATTAATTAAAACTACGGGGGCAGGCGCTTAGTCTAGTCAAGAACCAACGATCAAGTACAAAACAGAAATCAAAGAAAGCTATCTCTAAACTGTGCACCTCCGGTGAATCCCAAAAGCCAATTCTACACATATATACGTATGTATAAAATGTTAACCCTTGAACATTGATACAAAAACATACCGGCAAAGAAACAAATTGGCCATTCACTCGAACATAACAACCGGTTGGAAAATTGTCTGCCTGTTCAGTACTTGTATCCAATAGACAGAATCTGAGAAAACACACAGAATATGTTCAGAATATCTGAATAATAACAAGACCAAAAATGCTCCTACGCAGCATGAAAAATGCAATATGAACGAGCTATATAAGTGAGGTTTTTAAACGGACCAGGGTTAAAACATTAATGTGGAAGGCCAGGTTGTAAATGGCAAGAGGGCTAGGTTAAAAGGACACTATTGTACGACCAAAAAAGTGTGTATAAAATTTGACCGCTTATAGCCAGAACTAACATAGGGTCGGATTCTAGGGGGGGGGGGCTTGTTCCAAGAAATTTTGAAGGGCTTGTACCTTGAACCAAAATTTTCGAGTCGGGGGCTTTTGAACAAAAGTGAACAACTTTTGTAATAGAAATAACTCTTGAAAATGCACTCAATTCCCGGAATTCGCAAAAACCGGATTTTTTAATTTTAAAAATTTTCTCCCATACCCCACAATATGGGTATCATTTGAAAGCTCTTGGTGATCTGATAGAGTTTTGTAATAGAGCCAATCCCCAGAAATGGTCCACTTCTCGGAATTCACGAAAAACTTCCAAGCTAAAGTTAAATCCGGAATTCGTGCATTTCGGGAATTTGGTGCCAACGATTCTAAAAATATATACATTGTTGGGGTTTACTCCAAAGGTTCTATTATAAGATTTGTCCAGCTCATCAAGAGCTCATCAAATAATAACCATATTGTGGGGTATTGAAGAAAATTTGACATCGACAAAATCCGGCTTTCGCGGATTCCGGAGATTGAGTATATCTTTATCTACATTTGGGCCCATTGATTATTGCTTAAACGGTTCGATCTTTGCAAAAGGTTGCTCAGCTCGTTAAGATCTTTCGATTGATACCTATCTATTGATCCCTTGTTGGTATCGGAGAAAATTTTTAAAATCCGGAATTTTAAAACCGGGAATTCCAGAAATAGGGTGTATTTTCATGAAAATCTCGTAAAAGCAAAAATGTGCAGAGGGACCAGCTCTATTCGATCGTGTAAACATAATTTCCATTGCGATAAAAACAAAGCGAAAACTAAAAATTCCAGTTCGTCAATAAAACCCGTAATTCCGGATTTTCGAAACCTCGAGTTCCTAACGATTCTAAAAATATATACATTGTTGGGGTTTACTCCAAAGGTTAATCTGCTAGAAACGGTCAAAGTTTGTGAACACATTTTTTGGTCGTACTATAGCATGGACCAGCTGATCGGTGAACAATGGGGGGCTTGGAACCACCTCCGTGGGAAATCCGATGGATACGGACCCCATCAAATGGAGATCCCCACAGGTGCTCCCTGGCACCCGCCTGGTCAACGGCGCAAATGGGTTCCAAACTCCCGGGAACACGACTGTGTTGGGTTAACACTGAAGCATCTGGAGTCCTCAAATTATGCTACCGAGCGGTTGGGTCCAATCCCCCACATCATTTCCGTCCCGGATTCTCCGATGTGTGGACCTAACTATGCCAAGACGTGTGCTGGGCCAGTAGATGCCGAAGTGCCCTCTTGTAGCTTTTCTAAGCTGATGGAGCCCGGAAATGAACAACAACAACAACATCGGTGAACAACCCATATTCGCGGACAATCACGAGTGTCTGGTCTTATTCTAGGGACTTTTTCGGGGGGGGCTATTTGGTGGAGAGTTGTTTTGGGGGGGGGCAGAATGTTTCTAAATGTTTCTAAAAACAAGCTTAAAAAATTGCGCTGTGATTATAGTAATCGCCAAAAAAGTTCGTTTTTACTGCACTAATAAGCGGATTTAGTGCTAAAATAGGCAAAAATCGAATAAAAATATCCGGCTAAAGTTTTTGAAACTGAGGCCTTCTGAGCGATTTTTTCAGGGCAAAAGTTGGTACCAAAAGTGGCACCCTTTTGGGGGGGGGCGACTTTTGAGGGGGAAGGTCGTTTTTGGGGAGGTGGCCCCCGACCATCCCCAGTAGAATAAGCGCAGAGTGTCAGAATACCCATGGAAATACATAATTTGATTTTTGTCTCTGATTTGATTTGATCTCACGTTCATCCATTCAGCGTAAGCTGGGCCGAGTATACACAGAAATGAAGCAGCCATAACCAATAGAGAACAACAATAATTCTGGTAAAAGCGAAACTAGAAAATCCGCTCAAAAGTTGGCCATACTACACACCTTAGCTGAACTTCCATTCTGGGCGCGCCCTGAGATTCAGAACTAAAACATTAAAAAAACAAAGAAAAATACACTAGAGAAGGCAAATTACGTAATCTATGCACAGAAAAATGGCCTAATCTACGATTGTCTGCAAAGGTCTCTGTGAAACTATGAACCCGCCGAAGGTCCATGCCACTTTTTCTATGCGCATTCAGATGCATACGTATATAACATGCTAGCACTAAAGATTTCGTCGATTGTAAGAACTCCATGTCCGAAATAAATTTCAATAAATTTTTACATACGTATCTAAAACTGTTAGGGTACTGACTAGCTCATCAACTAGCATCACAAGCTGACTGCAACTTCATTTGAAAACAATTTTCGCATTCTTATACTACGAAGCAATCGTATGGAAAAAGGATTTAGGACGCTCCATCTATGTTAGAAACCAAAATCTAAAAATTCTACCGGAAACCGCAAAGAACGATTGCCTGGTAACGGGACGATGTCTGCTAAGTTTTTGTAACATAGTGGGGCCACAGAAATGGATTATTCGGGATGGAGAGTTGAAATTGCCCTGAATTGGTTTTTCGAACATAACTTTCGCTGCAGTGGTCACAGAGCCAAAGTTCTTATACCATTCGACGCAGAATCGCACGCTCTTTCCAACGGTGGGTGTCCCGACGCGCCGCGACCTCTGCAAGAGACTAGCTCATCAACTAGCATCACAAGCTGACTGCAACTTCATTTGAAAACAATTTTCGCATTCTTATACTACGAAGCAATCGTATGGAAAAAGGATTTAGGACGCTCCATCTATGTTAGAAACCAAAATCTAAAAATTCTACCGGAAACCGCAAAGAACGATTGCCTGGTAACGGGACGATGTCTGCTAAGTTTTTGTAGCATAGTGGGGCCCTTGAGGTTATTGGGGATGGAGAGTTGAAACTGCCCTGAATTGGTTTTTCGAACATAACTTTCGCTGCAGTGGTCACAGAGCCAAAGTTCTTATACCATTCGACGCAGAATCGCACGCTCTTTCCAACGGTGGGTGTCCCGACGCGCCGCGACCTCTGCAAGAAAAGCTAGGCTCTAACAAACATGGAAGTAGTACGTCAACATGTGCCAACGAGACACGGCCGCGCGTGACGGCCCCATCGTCGCGGTAAAGTCACTCGAAAGAAAGAGGAGACTCTGCTGGTTCAGGAACTGCTTAGATTACTGAAATCAGACGACTGGCTAGTGAGATATGACCATTTAAAGATTTTTGCTTCTTTTTGTCAAAATCCATACAGTACCCTGCAATCATGAGGTGACAGTTGGCGATAATTGGAAGTTCGCGAAGCTGACGGAAATCGCCGAAGTTGACGAAAATCGCTATCAAGCTGCCAAAGTTCGCGAATTTCGTCTTCGCCAACTGTCACCTTATGAGTGCAGGGTACTGTTAGAAACCAAAATCTAAAAATTCTACCGGAAACCGCAAAGAACGATTGCCTGGTAACGGGACGATGTCTGCTAAGTTTTTGTAACATAGTGGGGCCACAGAAATGGATTATTCGGGATGGAGAGTTGAAATTGCCCTGAATTGGTTTTTCGAACATAACTTTCGCTACAGTGGTCACAGAGCCAAAGTTCTTATACCATTCGACGCAGAATCGCACGCTCTTTCCAACGGTGGGTGTCCCGACGCGCCGCGACCTCTGCAAGAAAAGCTAGGCTCTAACAAACATGGAAGTAGTACGTCAACATGTGCCAACGAGACACGGCCGCGCGTGACGGCCCCATCGTCGCGGTAAAGTCACTCAAAAGAAAGAGGAGACTCTGCTGGTTCAGGAACTGCTTAAATTACTGAAATCAGACGACTGGCTAGTGAGATATGACCATTTAAAGATTTTTGCTTCATTTTGTCAAAATCCATATGTACATACTTTGACAGAAACAAGAACGCCAAAAGGTAGTCAAATACTAACGTATACGTACCTTAGCGCTGAGGCCTGGAATTGACTAAGCACAAAGGTGAACGAGTTGTGCTGAGAAACTCGCCAAGTTTGGTGTACTGAAACAAGATTCAAATAAAAACAATATTATCAAAAATTACAATCAACAACTAAAAAATATTAGAAAACACGAGACAATCTGCTTGTAAAGCAAAATATAAGCCACGGAGAGATGACTACCTGTGGAGATTACTGTTCGTTTTAGTGAACTCTAGCCCACTTTAAGATTTTTAATGGGGGCACATCCTTTTAGGGGTGACATTTTTTGGAAAATCTTATGTAAATTTTAACGTTACACATACTGAGAAAAATCCAAATTTGGGCGTTTTCAGCTAAAATAGTGAAACTCCTTAGGTTACACAATCCGACAAAGCCAGAAAACAATGGGGAATATAGTGAAATTTGGCGATTGCTGGGATTATGGGAAGGGAGGTCGGTAGTCGCTTTGAATAAAATGGGGAGGTCGCAACCCCCCCCCCTGGGCTTATTCTAGGGATTTTTCTTGGGGGGGGGGGGCTCTTTGGGGGGTGGGCCCCTCGGGGGGCGAGTCATTCTTTGGGGGGGGGGTGAAAAGTTTTCAAAATTTTTCTAAAAACATGCTAAAAATAGCGCTATTTTTATAGTAATCGCCAAAAAAGTTCGTTTTTAGTGCAAAAATAGTGCTTAAATAGGCAAAAATCGACTAAAAATCTCCGGCGAAGCCGGAAAATTTTTGAAAATTTGGCCTTTTCAGCGATTTTTTCAGGGTAAAAGTTGGTACCTACCAAAAGGGGCACCCACTTTTTGGGGGGGGCGATTTTTTTGGGGGGGATGGGGGTTTATGGGGGGCCCCCACCCCCCCCCCCCACTAGAATAAGCCCAGCCCCCCCCCCAAAGTAAAAACATGCTACGTGTTAAATTTTAATCTACATCTAGCCGTCAATAATAGTTTCATGGTACTAGTATGACCTTGTAACCAACCACATTTTAAGCTTAAAACAGCGATTTTTTGCGTTTTATCTAAGTATGCGTATATATTGATAGTTTGGGCTTGCCCCCCCACTTCCCGTTCACCATACGAGAGAACTCAAATCAAAACCCTAAAAAATGTCAATCGGCTTAACACAACTCTTGAGCCTTCGGACAAAGCAATGATTCCTCCATGAATAATGATTACGTTTGCACAAACGGAGAAAATCTGTTGCAACTTGCAACGCATTGCAAAACTGACACAATTTCGCCAAAAATTGTCTCGCCGAAGTACACCTACAGAATGAAATACTTAAGAAACACGTTTGGCTAAATACAGATTCGTATAACCATTTCACGATATTCTGCCAACAATAAACCTACGTACTTTATCCAAAAAAACAGGCAGTTACATAACAAATGATAGACTTGTACCTAATCGGGTAGGTTCAATCAACACATCCAAACAGTCATAGAAGGGTAGGGGAACAAATCGAACCTCCAGACTATTCAAAGGAGGACCGCCAGCGATGCCGGAGGTCGTCCCAACAACCCTATTCGCTCCTCCAAAAGTCTCATCATCATCATCATCATCACTGCTCGAACAAGAGCTATCATCCTGTGCCTGACAAGGGGAGTGATGAGGGGAGGAGCTATCAGGCTCAGGTGGAGCTGCAGAAATAGAAAGCCTGTTGAGCGACGGAGAAGGATTGGGCAGGGAATGATTGGTCGAGACGGGTGAATTACTACCAAGGGCGCTGCAAAGGACGGGTGTGCTGGTGCTGTCTTTTGGCGGCCTCAAGGCAACAGGAGCAGTCTGCGGCACAGTTGCTCGATTGACTGGATGACGTTGCCTGAAACAAACACGAAAGACTAAAATTGTAGAAAAATTACATTCAACAAAGTAGTGGCAGAATGGACTTAGTCTACAGCACTCATCGCTACCATATAAGCATGGGCGTATCCAAAGGAGGGCTTTTGGGGGTTGAACCCCCACCCCCTTTTGATTTTATCAATGCTCAATTACAAAACGTGTAAATTTTGTCCAAAACCCCCTTCTTTTCAGTAAATTTCTGTCAAAACCTCCTCCTTTTTGAAATCTTGTATACGCCCCTGAAAACAAGGGGTCAGAAGATGTGAAATTGCAAGCTTTATATCAAAGTATATATACACAATCAGTGGCATGTCCACAATTTTGAAATAGGAAAGAGGAATCAAACTCAGTAGCATGTAACTGAACGAAGCAA
>JASAND010011971.1:0-12367 GCA_030248195.1 Trissonchulus latispiculum
AAGTACTTACTGGTGGATTGTAGCTTACACTTCAGGAGTATAGAATACTAGAAATTGTTTAGGTTGCAGTTAAAAATTATTGCGTTAAGTAGGTATTACAATTCCGCAAAGAATCAATTAATACGTTATTACTAAACAAACTTTTTAGGTTTAAAGCTATTCTTTGTTTAAAGATGCTGTACTTGTTCATGCGGGCTGTCAAATGGATCAAGAAGAAAGTAGAAAAGTGGGTGCCGTCTTGTCTCATTCCTTGGATGACAAGAAAGGAGAGAAAAAGGGAGAGAAAACGGCGAATGAATAGGCGAACCGCTGAAAACATTGATGATGATACCATTGACGAACCAGGACCGTCAAATGGCGACGCTAATACGGATGAACCAGGACCTTCAAATGCCAACGTGAAGACATATCGCTACTCCGAGGTCCATGGGTCATCACAAATCAAAAATCGGAAGGTGGATATAACTAGTGGTGAAGCGCCACCGTCTAATGCTGCTAAGAAACAGCGCAAATTTTACCCTGAGCACAAGTCGAAAAAGAATTGATTATACAAAAGTTAAATTTTGGGTTTAGTGTGGTTGAAACATTATTTATTCCATCTTTACATTCTTGACGTAATACTGTAAAATTGATATAATACAATATGAATTATATCAATTATCCTACATCCATATTGTATCAATACAATATAATATAATTTGATATACTATAATAATATATTTTGCAGTACTTGTACATTTACGGGTGTTCTAATTCATGTTTGCTTTTTGTCTTAAAAGCAAGTTTTAAAAAGGTAGTAGAGGCTTCTTGATTCATTCATTCCAAAAAATGATTTCACCTTGAGTTGGCGTAATTTTTTTTGACGTCAAATGTGTTTTTTAAGTTGTGCTGTACTTAAATTTAACATTAAATTAAATTATTAACGATATTACATTTTTAAAGATACCATTATTGGAAGCTAATGTGCATTATAAAGTGTTGATATTAAACGTTAAAGTAGTAAAACCATACATTAACATAGGTTCGGGTCCTGGGGGGCTTTGTCCCCAAAAAATTTGGGGGGGGCTTGTACCTTGAACAAAATTTTCAGGGGGGCTTGTACCTCAAGAATAAATTGCAAAACGTTTCAAAAAATTAACGCAAATTTTATTAAAATTTGCAATTTTTTTCAAAATTTGCAAAAAATCTTCAATTTTTGGAAAAAAAATTTAAAATTTTGGCCGCTTTTCCCGGAAAATTAAACATTTTCCGGCGAATCCGGAAATTTTTTTTGAAATGTTACTGTGAAAACTAATTTTTTCCGTCTATGTTTGGTTACCCTTTGGCCATTTTTTGGTTACCCCTTGTCCCCGACGGCGACAGGGCTTGTACTTGTCCGGGTTGGGGGGGGGGGGCTTGGACTCCCCAGACCCCGCGTTAAGCTATGAGTAAAACGTCAGAAACCACCCGATTAACACAAAGGTGTCACATGGATACGCCAACACTCCTAGCTTACATTTACAGTAATTCATGGTTAATTAGCTGCTTATATTTCATTCGTGCTTACATTTTATATATTTTAGTTTACTTGACCATATATTTAGTTATTTTTCGTAAATGTTTTATATACATGTGAAATGTTGAAATCAGGATTTAAGATGAAGAAATTAGTTCTGGCGGGCAGCAAACCACCGAGCTTTAAATCGGGAGTAGATGCTTTTTGAGCCACGTCTCCTGAAACTGAGACTATTCTATTGCGCAGATTTCCAACCATTCTGGTTATTATATTTACATACATGTTTATTTAAATACTTTATATATCCATGAATATGCATTAATCTATGATATATTACCTGTACTACATATATTTGATATATCTGCACTAGATATACAGATATACAGATATACATAGATATAGCACTAAATATATCTGCACTAACATACATTTTGTGAATAGATATGTTTTATCTGCACATATATTTTGCATTATGCGTAAATATATTATTTTAACAATTGTGAGACCTATCATTGACTAAATAAGCATCTCTATGCGGTATAACAAGAGATAAGACAGCGAACAGCCCAGCTTTGAATCATGAGTAGAATGCTTTTGAGCCACGCCCCGAAAACTGACACAGTTCTATTCCGCTTTCTGAGTTTCAATATTTAACATAGTCCCCGCTAATTGAAATTCAGTCTGGAATTTCCTGGAATTGAAGATCAGGTACTCAAATAAAAGCACCAAACTTGGTCAAATGGCTCCACGAGTTTTGGTTTGTGCGTAGAACGCTCTACTACTGACTTACGTACCCGGACTGCGAGACTAGATTATTACACTGATTTTAACCTTTCTGGGTTGTTGATACAAGACATGACATGAATAATTAAATATTTTATGTATCCATAAATATGCTTTAATTTTTGATATATATATACTATAATCTGCATTACATATATTTTGTGTATAGATATGCACATGTACTTTGCAGACTGCTTGTATATTATTCTATTATTGTGACAGCTTTGCTTGCTTAATAAATTTGCTTCTGTATGAGCTATAAGTTGTCATAAGTTAAAGGCTCTCCGTTAAGACAAAGCTAATGTAGATATTGCAATCGTTATGCTTAAATTCAAATTTCAACCATTCAGCCTATCACTATAAAATATACATCCATGACAACTGTGCTTTTAACTCAACATTTTAGTTTTAGATTAATGGCTCATACTTTGCAAATACGACTGAAGAAATAAAAGTGTATTTATCTCGGCAAGCATTGAGAACTTAATTGTCATAGTCCATCTTTCGAGTCTAAAAGCTCGTGTGAATAGCTGCCATATCGAAAAGCGAAATAGCCCGTCTATGGGTGCTTTTAAATTGTAGAAAGAAATATATGCCGACAATCGTCACTTAGGTGCTTAGTTACAGAAAATCAGCTGAACCCTCCATTACGTGCAATAACTGGCTAGGGTGGATTACATGTTAAATCGCTATTGCGAACATAGCCATCGAATTGAGGACTGTATACGAAGTATGCCAACTAAATTAGACGACGCACAATCTGAAAGGTCAGATTCTCAGATCTAGGATTTAGTGGGTCTATGTCGCCGCTCCGAATCTAGTCTAAGTAGTCACCTAAACTTCACTTCACTAATATGAAGTTTAAAGTAAAACTTGCAGACTGCAGAGGCGTTTCAAGAGCTAATCCCAAACCCTGGTAGCGCTCCTTACTCGAACTTAGGCAGACAGGACAATGCCGTTTCTAAACATTCTCTAGACTTAGAAGTGGGTGGGAACCGCGTGTCGTGTCGTGTCAACCCGTGTCGACTAAGTTGAGATAAGTTTAGTGCCAAATTAGGAGAATTCATTTGAAACAGTCTACTATCCGGCTCCTAAGGAACCGTGTCAAAATTAGTGCTTGAATGCCACCATGCACAACTCCAGTTTTGTCTGAGGTTCAGGTTTTCAGTATAACAAAATCAGGATGGTAGAGGTGCTAAATGTTTCCTGATATTAGATTCTGACATGACCAAATGGTCAAAAATGATGGGAACAATGGATTCCTTTGAAGATTTGAGCTAGTCAATTTGTTGTGTCCGTTCTTTGGATCAATCTCTTTGTCCTGTCTCTGAACACTGTATTGTTGATGAACGCAATCGTTTTATTTATGTCTAAAGCTGTATCAGAGTGGTACGAACAAATGTGACAAATGATACTGTGATAAAATGCTGCATTGACGACAGTAACTGAAGTCTTGTGAAACTGCGTGATGAAGAAAAGTAAAGAAAGGGCCGACCACGACCGCAAGAACTCTCGTGTGCTATAGGCAAATTTGGGAGCAAGGAAAATCTGCAGTCGAAAACCGAAGAAAATTTTTCAAAGTAGCAATTAATTACTTACCCTTCATTGCTCTGTGCTAGCATAGAATACCAAATATACTGCCAAAAGTTTTGGTCCGTCTTCACATAGCGAAATATAGTAAAACTAGTGAAGAAATGTAGGGAAAACATGGTGAAATTTCGAAATTCCTTTCTGACATCCGTGAAATTTTGAAGTCTTAAACCGTTAAACCGGAAGAAGGCGAATTCACTCCCGGTTTTTATACCGATTTAGACGTGGGTGGGTACGCCGCTGCTACCGTTTCGCCTAGTCGAGATATATTTAGGGAAAATATAGGAGAATTCCTTTGAAACATCCTACTATCCTGCTTCTAAGGAACAGCGTCTAAATTAGTGCTTGAATGCCACAGTGTAGAATTCCAGTTTTTTCTGAGGTTCAGGTTTTCAGCATGGCAAAATCAGGACGGTAGAAGTAATAAATGTTTCCTGAAATTGGATTGTGAAACGGACAAACGGTTAAAATGGCGTGAACGATGGATTCCTTTGAAGATTTGAGGATCATCCATTGTTTGTGTCCAGTTCTTTGAACTTCTTCCCAGCATAATGTGTATGGCACACTCAGCATGTTGCTGTTGTATACACGATGACGTATATATACGTGACATAAAGCTTATTTTCAGAAAATGTAGCTAAGTGAAATGTGTTACAGTCCTTTTTAAGTCACTGTCAATAGGTCTTTCTAAACATGTATTTATTTACTAAACCCATAACTTCAAAATTTGTTTTATGATATTATGATAGTATTCTTCTTGTTTTCGAACTGTTCGGCATCGAAGCAAGGATTTTTGTTTTGCTGAAATATTGTAAATTATTACAAGACTCATATGTGAACTTGATCTACGAAATATGTACCAGTTAGAGATTTTGTTTGAAACGCCACACTAATTACAATCAATACTTTTGGGCATTGTAATCTTGGGCACCAAATATTGCACAGCAAAACATGCACTCGTCCTTTGTATGCAAATGTAAATTTATGGCAAGGACCCTACTCTCACCGAGCTTACCATCAAATCTGAGCATCAAACAAAAAAAGAACTCACCCCTCCGTAGGCTAAGTCCGCTGCGGCGTTGGTAGGAAAATTTTCGACCCCTTCGATTCCCTGCATTCTGATGTGAACCCAGAGTTTCCGTTCTTCGGTTAGAATCAATTCTTTAGTTTTGTCTCCATCCAATTTCAATATCATGGACTGTTGATCCTCATTGCCTGGACTGACAGTTAGGTTTAGAAAAACGGCAACAGGTAGCTTGTTTCGCAGTGTAACTCTGTTATAACACTGTCCATAGTTGTCACTCTTTTCCACAAACCTTTCTAGACTGTACAACCCGTGTAGGCCTTCAAAGCCTAGATTTGATCCTACAAATTTGTATCTTTTAGGAAATCCTGGAACCACTGTAGACTGTTTGAAGTTTTCATGAAACTCATTCATATCATGAGATTTGTAGTCCCCATAGGAATGGAACATCACCTTAAACCAGGGATCTGGGGTCAATCCGGTGAATGGATCTTGAACGCAGACTTGAAAGGAAAGCGGGTTATTGAAATCGACATCGGGTAGTTCTAGAATGTTGCAATCGTTCAGAGTTTGCAGCATCATCTTAACCTTTTGATATCTGGCCTGACGTTTATCTTTGGGCAATTTTGTGATCTGTTTGTACTACAACCCGCTGACTTAGTGTAGAATCCGTTAATATAGTAGTGCTGACTGTATCCCTTGAAGGTGACACTGCATTGTAGATGGTCGCACTCCGTTTCCTGCTCAAAAGACCATCCACGGGAGCTCGGACAGTCCAGAGGTGTCCAGGAAATCGTCGTGTTCACATCGAATAGATCCATTTCGTTCCTACGATCTTCGCTTACATAGGTTAAGGCCTCAGTAGTCAGCAACCTTTCCTTTGTTTCCATATCTTCTTTCATGAGAAACACTTTCCGCGACTGTGGGCGAAGCTGTCCTAGCGAGAGCTCCCCGGAAGCTTGGAAACTGAAGCTGAAGACTACAGCTAATACTGTGAGAATTCGCATCATCTCGAAATTAGGCCGAACCTAGCAGTAGGTGGAATATTTTGAAATGAGAACTGAAGCCATAGATGCTAGAAATTGGTCTGACTTGGAACCTGCTCTGCTGTTGATAACGCATATGGACCTGACAAATTGAAAATTCATATTAGTAAATGTTATGCAGCCCAGTTAATGTGACGCAGTTTCAAACGTCTCATTTTGTTAAAGTTTAACGTATATCTGGTGATAAGCGACGCATTTTGCCGTAGTATTTACAGTTAAAGTAATCGGATTTGAGGCATGGCTAACTGGATTTGGCCGTAGGTACTGGTTATTACTATTTTAAAACAAAACATAAACTAAAGCTTCTCTCAAAACAGTCTTCGCTTTTCCAGGAACATCACAAAATGGGTATTCGGATGCTGCATTTGGAATAGAAGAAGAGAATAGTTTTACTTGAATGGTTGAATCCTCACTTTGAATGCCAGGTGCTGTTCCAAACCAGTTCTCTGCTAAGTGTTGCGCTGTCGACTACCAAATCAGAACCACTACCTACTTAAATAGATCTAAGCAAAGGACTGAACGCAGACCTTATCGCAATTAAGGTGATTTTTATCAACTGGATTCAAACTGGACTAGGGGCCTTTTCATAAAATGATTAAACGGATTAACTTAAACGGATTAACTTAAATGGATTAAATGGATTTAAAAGACGTATTCATAAAATCACGGATTAAACTACTTAAACGGATTAAACATTGCCACGACTTAAACGGATTAACTTAAATGGATTAAATTAAGTCATTTAAGTCGTTTAATCCGTATTTTATGAATACGATTTTAATCCGTTTAAGTTAAGCCGTTTAAGTTAATCCATTTAATCCGCCAGTTTAATCCTGATTTTGTGAATACAAATGAAGCTCACAGATTTCAAAAAGTATCTATTCCATTAATATCAATTTCGATGATTGATGATACAGTTGTAAATTTTAAGCATATTACTTCAGTTAATGCGTGACAAAGTCCTACTTCAACCTATAGCTGACATTTACAATAAGCATCGTTCATTGCGCATATCAAACTTTGTAGCGTTTTTACAACGATCAGTTTCTGGTTTGGTTTTTCGAAGTGCTTGCTTGAGAACTAACTGTTCATTAGACTAGTAACAATAGATTGCTACTTTGAGATCATTAGCACAATGCTTACATAGATTAATTCTGCACCAGAACAACATTGAAATGTTGTAATCTCGTAGAAGCACGCCCAAGAATGGTGGGGTTGCTTTTGACCATTACCATTCTTGACCATTACAAATTCTGCTGAGTTCACATATTTTGTAGTCCCCCATAGAAGTTCTCAAAACTGTTCCTACATTCTGTTTAACCATTCAAAGGTGACTCCGACGTGTTATTATTATTATTTATTCTTATTATTGTTATAATAATTATTGGAAAGTGAAGAAGTTACGCTAAAAAATTGTGTCTAAAAGTTTAAGCATTAAGTTTGAATTTTTGGTGAAACTTTAAATTTATAACTTGCGAAAATAGAAGCACGTAACAATATCTCCAAAACGTGCGGTTCTGTCCTGAATTGTCAGCAGATGTTACAGAAATGGCTTCTAGCGATGCATGCACTCTCCAGTAAGAAAACTTGTTTTCGGTTTTAGTCTTTTTTTGCGAACTTTTTCACAAAAGAAAAAATCACCAAGTTTCTGTAAAAAGGTGCAGGTTGGCTGTTACAGTAAAACTAACGCCAAATTCGAGCTCTCCGACCTCTATAACCTGAGTAGCACATCTTTTAGGTACAGTACCGCAGCCCCTTCTGACCGATTGACCGGCTGTTAGCCAAGACCCTAACCCTCTGAAAAAAGGAGTGGTCAGGACCAGATATGTGAGCTAAAGCTACATAGAAACTAATGCCACATTTGAATTCTACGTCCCGAAAAACCTACCTAGGCACGTTTTTAGGCTTCCAGGGCCTTGTATTGTAATATAACTTTTGACCTGTCATGTGACCTTGACCAAGGTGATGTGACTTTGCTGTTTGCTGTTTAAGGTGCTGCAACAATTAATTAATTTCTTTGTGTAAATTTCACCTTACAAGCTCAATTATTTATTATGAAGGCGGATGAAACTTTCCAGATGCATTGTTTTGGTGCTATTTAGCATTCTAGATGGAACCAGCCCCCCTTTTTTGGGTCGAAAAATGGCCATCTTCGAGGAAAGCAGTTTTTCAAAATTACTGCCAATATCTTACGGACAATTTTAGTTTGTTTTATACGCAATCGATTCACACACAATCAAATTCTATATTTATCAATGCCTACTCGCTAGAGTTCGTTTGGCTGAAAAACTGTTTTGCAAATATTTTGTTTTGAACATCGATTTCTCAGAAACTACCCAATGAAGATTCGTGTAATTTTCGGCAGGGCGAAAATTTGTACTATTGCAGAGGGACATTTTGCTTGGAGCTAAAACTTGTCCAGTTGCGAAAAAACTTAATGGGAGCTGCAAAATTTCGTGTCACCGCACATTTGGCATCATTAAGACATGTTAGCGAAATCCAAAAAATGTCCAACATGTGCTTCAAATCATAACATACATAAATTTTGGCCGATTCTACAGTTTTGAGAAATCGATGTTGAAAAATTGAGGAACAATATTTAGCCGGTATGTCAGAAAATTTCTTTGGAATTTCGCTATTTTCTGTGATCATATGGATGTACTCATTATAGGCTTTAAAACCATGTTTAAAGCTCTTTCCAACTCCTAAAATGGCAAAAGTGACAGCGTTTCAAAAATCACTACTCAAAGGATACCATAACCAAAAGTATACAAACTGGCTACACTGAACTAGTTTTTAACTACTAATAGAATATTGTACATATTACGTGCTTCAATCAAAAGCTAATCTCTTTCGAACTCCGAGTATGGGCAAGTTACGACATGTAAAGGTACAGCACATGAGGAAACAACCACCTACTACACGAGTCCTTTTTCGTAGCAGCAGCTTTTATTTTGCTATTTTCTAGCTAAAGTTGTTGCGCGGGAAAGATGAGAAAAGTAGACTGTATGCGGGTTGCACAAAAATTATAATACCTGACTTTCCCGAACGAAGAGCGATTTCATTAATAACTATGAGCTATCCTCCGCTGTTTGATAGAAGTATCGAGTGATCAAACCATTGTCTCACTTAAAAATTACTTCCGTCGGCAAAAAATTTGAAAAATTGCACTCGTTCTATCATTAGCTAAGAAAATTCTAGAAAAGCTAAATACGTTTCATTATATTCATTAAAAAGAGAAAATGTTAAGCTACATTTTGATACAAAAATGACTGCCTAGCTGCAAGCAATGAATGAGCAATAAAAGTTTAAAGGTGATGTCGCCAAACGGAATCGCTACTATAATTGATGTTTAATCCATTTAATCCCCGCAAATAACGAGGATTAAACTTTAGTGCTTTTGAACTGTTTTTTAAGTGACGGATTAAACGGATTAAACTTAATCATTTTATGAAAAGGCCGCGGATTAAAGTTTAATCCGCCATGGTTTTAATCCGTCGTGATTTTATGAATACGTCACGGATTAAAGTTTAATCCGTCGGTATTTTATGAAAAGGTTTTTGATCGACGGATTAAACTAGTCCGTTTAAGTCACGGATTAAACTTTAATCCGTTTAATCCGTGAGCGTATTCATAAAATGATTAAAGTTTTAAGTTCATCCGTTTAATCATTTTATGAAAAGGCCCTAGGTTGACACAACTGATATTGGGAGGACAGAGCAGGAAGGCGTCCACGGGATCGAAAAGATGGACTATTGCCAAGCGGGCTGGAATCTCAGACAGATACGATGCGAGCGCACTCACAGTCGCGAAACTGGGACACGAAACCCCCATTAAATGCCGAAATATTAGACAAGCGGACCTGGGCGGCTATTATTCGAGCCAAGTTACTTTTTTAATAGATTATTTAAATATTACATGTTGTGGATGATGTTTTTGAGATAAATTCAAATTTGAACAGTTGTCGCTTGTTTAGTGCACGCGAAAACACAATAGAGCCAAGTAAGCGTACTGAGCCAAGTTTTAAAATAAAGGTAAATGTTTCAATTTGGTGACTAGGCACATGAAAACGGAACACATATCCTAACTAATAATATTTGACCAGGACACTATTTCCTCACTTGACTTGGGTATGTGATGCGTTCAGCCTAACGTTGAATTACTGGCGATTACAGCTTAAGGTGCTGGTATCCTTTTGTGCAGTGCTTTTGGGGTGATTCTTTGAAACCTTCTTTGAAACCTGAAATACTTTTTGCAACTGTGGGAGGTGGAAAGAGCTTTATACGTTATTTTAAACAGTACATTTCCATGGGTTTACAAAACAATCAAAATTAGCAAAACAATTTGCAGAAATTTTCTGAAATAAAGGCTAAATATAGACCTAAAATTTTTCAACATCGATTTCTCAAAACTGTAGAATCCAAAACTTCTTTTTGTCACATAACATGAAAGTCATATGAACTGAGGGACATGATTTGGCTCAACAGGCCCTACTACTCCAAAAAATCCGCCGCATTCAGAAAATGTGCGGTGACACGAAATTTTACAATTTTCCATTGAGTTTTCTAGCAACTGGAGCAGTTTTATTTCAAACCAAGAAAGATGTTCCTCCACAACAGTGCGAATTTTGATCCTGCCAAAAATCACACCAATCAATTGTGTAGTTTTGAGAAATCGATGTTCAAAACAAAATAATCGCAGTTTTTCCAAAATGGTTTTTTGGCCAAATCTATAGCTGAGTTCATCTAACTTCTGCTAATATGTATTAATGAAATGTGGAATTGGACAATGTATGGATTGAGTATAAATATGCCAAAATTGACTATAAGATTTGGCAGTAAATTTGAAAAAACTGATTGCCGTTTGCCATTGCTATTTTTTGCCCGAAAACTAGTTTTTGACTTATACTGACTTAACAACTATAGATAGCTCAAAAGCTGTACAATTCAAAATGTTCGTTTTGGTGCTCTCTTTCCAGTCATGGCAACCAATCCGGTGTATCGACTACGTACTGACAGATATGGTATTTGCGAAAACATGTAAATTAAATGCTCTGACCGCCTTCAGGCATAATGGTCTTTAACCTAACTCTCCCAAGACCTCTTGTGGGTAAAAATGGAAAAACAGTTTATAACCGTATGGAGTGGAAATTCGTTGATGTGAAATGGATGTGTAATTTTGTATATTTTCTGTCGAACACTGAAGGGTTATCTTGCACAATGAGGATGAAATAGGAAAAAGCAAGGGCGACACGTCCCTTGGAAAATAGAACAGAAACTGCAACATGTAGTTCACCATAAATTGTTTATAGTCTTTACCGATTCTGTTAACAGAAATTTTGAGATTAGATTCTTTCGCGAATTTGGAGAGGGTATCCTTCCAGGAACATAGGTTTGTGAGCGGCAAGGAAACTCCAACACGCCCCCTCATTCTTTCTGAAGCTTTGCTTTCGTTAGTGGGAACAGTTATGATCAAATTAGGACTAATGTTTCTAATTTACTGGAATAATTCTGGACCAAACTAAAATAGTTTTACAGGAAACGAAGTGCACATAACTCATAAGAGTATGACAAGCGTCACAGTGAGGTGGATTGAAGGCCAGAACTATGCTACAATAGCTAACGACTGAGCCCCCTCAAAAATTGGGCTCCTCTCACACCGCTAATTCGTGTGACGTCAGGCGATAGCTTGCGCAGTAGCACAGTCTTTAGCTTTCATTGTAAAGAGTGTGATGCTTGTCACACTCTTATATTTATGCATGTACTGTACTCTTGTTGGAACTGATTGCTAAATCAAAGGTCGTAAACGAGTTTAGCTACCTAATTGGACGACAGCAAGGAAAGCGGCTTAGCATTTTTAAGAATTATAAATTAGAAAGTTAATCCTTTATTAAAAACTAAGAACGCATGGAAGCTACATAACACATTAAACTATGTCAAGAATTCATTTCATCTCTTCACTCCTCTTGAGCCGGTTCATCTTCTTCGCCCAGTCTTCTTCCGGATTTTCCTTTCTCAACCATCGGAACCGGAGGCTTATCATCCGAGGTAAATCTTCGGCCTTGTCCTTTCTGGGGAACCGGAACAGGATACGGGTCCGGTGCAACGATACTGGCATGGCTACTTTCGAGTGCTGAAAGTAGCAAGAGTAGTGCCGCAAATGCGAAGAAAAGACGCATCTTGAAACGCTTGTGGTTTCCTCAACGACTGAACTGGATCAAACGTAATGAAAAAACTGATGAACTGTTATATATATAGTAATGAAAATCGTGTGACAACGATATTCTGTTCAAAGAATATTAATAGTTCAGTACTGTGGTGGAATAAAATCCATATGAAAATTTTAAACTTTGAGTTTAGGTTTTTCTCTCAGATAGATGAAGTTTCAGTTCTTTCTTTCAGCTTGAGTCAAACAAAATATTTATTTGGC
>JASAND010011972.1:0-26133 GCA_030248195.1 Trissonchulus latispiculum
TGTTCAAGGATTACCTGATCTTAGTTTACTAAGAAATGAAGAGTGATGTCAAACAATTATTTTAGATGACTTAATGGAAGAGGTTAGCAGAGATTCAAAGTTAGTAGAGCTGTTCACACGCGGATGTCACCACTGGTCGTGCAGTGTTATCCATATCACCAAAAACATCTTCAGTGACACAAGAAGGACCAACAGAATAAATTCTCAGTATTTAGCTCTTGTTCAAAATCCTGCTGATAAGCTAACGCCTGCGAATCTGGCAACAAATGGCTCGGACAAATTGATGGATTTATGAAAGCATTCAATCACGCTACTGAGCAACCGCGTGGTTATTTGCTTATTGATTTGGATCAGAAAACTCCTGAAGATTTCAGGCTGCGATCAACAATATTTCCGAATCAACCAAACGGTGTGTACAAGTTAAAGAATTCATAAAAGCGATTGTTTCAGAAATAAATATTCTCAACTACTATTTCAAGATGACCGAGCGGTTCGAAAGAAATATTGATTATCTCAAGGTACTTTGTAAATGCAATCCTAAGCAACGACGTGCACTCATTGAAAATGGTAATCAGGAGTTATCAGAAGAAATCAGGTTCGTGATTGTACGAAAATACCTATTGAAAATGTTCAGCTCCCTAAAAAAGACCTAGATTACTAAAGCGACACAAGAAGTATACAGAATCTGCGTAATAAGCAGAAGAACCTTCAGTGGAAAAGAAAGAAAATAGTCCAGAAAGGAGGATTTTGCCCACACTACTTGCTCCACTTTTGGGTGTAGTTGGTGGACTTGTGATGATTTGACGTTATTATTGATGGAATATCCTATTCTGCCCGACCAGATTATTTCATAACATGTAAAGGAAGCGGAGGACGATCTGCACAAAACAATGTTGAAGCGCACGTTTCCCGATGACGTCAAGTTAGCAATTTATATAAACAGAAAAAACTACCGCCCGCAGGGCATCTATTATTATGCGGGCAGGAGTTACGTGTGAGGTCCTCCAAAACTGTTAATAATCTTCCCACTGTCAAAATATCCCTTAATGGAATCACTTCCAAAGCGTTTGCAACCGATCAAAAAATTGCTTATTGATCATATTCAGGATATTAATGATTTTAAAGTTAACGAGAAAGGAGAGAAATTTTTTATAAGGGAGTTTTGTACCTGGATCAAGAATTGTTGATTTGATTAATGACTTCTGTAAGAAACAGACCAACTAAAGTCCTGCTACAAGCTGGATACAAGATGAAAATGAACTGCGCGACAGTAACGTTCGAGAATATGGGTAATCCAGTAAGATGGCAATTCATAAAAGAACCAGCAACAACTCCACGACGACCGGCTGCGGCAGAATTCAACGAAGCACCTGCAGAACTAGATTACAATCTGAACGGGTTTGGTTCTGAGAAGGCTAAAATGGAAGACATTTTGACTCGTTTGAAATTATAACCCTTCCAGCCCAGTGGCATACCGGCCCGCAGAAGCTGTACAAGTACGTCAAGAATAAACATCCTGGTTTTACTTTGTCTAGTGTTAGGAAATGGTTGCAAAAGCAATACGCATACACTTTGCATAAACCAATTCGTCGCAACTATAAGAGACGACAATATTTTGTTGATGGCGTTGATAAATTATGGCAGATAGATTTGGCGGACATGTCCAGAATAGCTGATCAGAATAGTGGGTATAAGTTTATACTTACTTGCATTGATGTGTTCTCCAAATACGCTTGGTCTGTTCCTGTGATATCCAAAAGTAGCAGTGACGTTACAACTGCCTTTAAAGAAGTGCTAAAATCAAACAGAGTACCAGAAAAGTTGCAGTCAGATAAAGGAAAAGAATTCTTAAACAATCGATTCCAGCAACTTCTTAAAGATAACAATATCCACTTTTATACGTGTGACAATCCTGATATCAAATGTAGTATTGTGGAAAGATTTAATCGGACAATTAAAAGTAAGTTATGGAAACATTTCACTAAAACCAGAAGCTATTCATACTTGAACGTTCTTCAGCAATTTATGAATGCTTATAATGCCACAACTCATTCCAGTATTGGCATGACTCCAACAGAAGCATCAGACCCGGCAAATAGTCATGATGTATACCATAAGCTTTACAGTCAGAAGCCTCTTCCAAAACATGGATTGGAAGTCGGTGATGTGGTGAGAATCAGTAAGGCTAAAGGAATATTTGAAAAAGGATATTTACCAAATTGGTCGGAAGAACTCTTTAAAATCAGTAAAATTTCTGCCAATCATACGCCTGCAATGTACAAACTGAAAGATTTTCAGAATGAAGAAGTACAAGGTAGATTCTACGAACCTGAGCTACAAGTCGTCACTGAACCTGACACTTACTGGATTGATAAAATCATAAGAAGCCGTAAACGTAGAGGAAAACGAGAATTTTTTGTTAAGTGGCTTGGCTACCCTGAAAAATTTAATAGCTGGATAAGCGAAGATGACGGATTTCTACCTGCAACTACCTAGTAACACAGACGACTACACAACAAATAAGCTAAATGACTTCAGAGTAAAATTGCCGCATCGTATTGATCTTAATGGTGAATGGGAGGTTGCTCTCGTTGAATTGATGTATCCTGTTACATGGCGAAATTTTCAATACGATATGGATTCTATTATTTATGTTGGATTTACTGATAGAACGTGGACTCTGAAAACTCTTCCAATGCGACATTATGAAACAATCGATGACTTGTGCGACGCTATTAACTATACACTAACATATGCAAAAGCTGGATCTGGAGAACCAGCAAATATAAAAGTTAAATTTGATCACTATAATCATAGAATCAACATTGTGTCCCGAGAAAAGAAAAATGCAGTGGTGACTGTAAATGCTCTTAAATTAAGTAAGCGTCTTGCATACGTTCTTGGTTTCGAAGACAACAATGTTTTTTCTACAAATTCTATAACTATAAGTGAGTCCTTAACTGATCAGGAAAGCAAAGAGAAAACCGTGGTTGGTACGAAGGAACCTGATATAAGGGCTGGATTCTATTCAATGTTCATCTATTGTGATCTAGTTGCACCACAAATGGTTGGAAATTCAATCGCTCCCTTACTGCGAGTTGTAAATACAACTGGAAGCTATGGTGATTTCATTGATCGAGAGTATCATAATTCACACTATGTACCTGTGTTGAAAAAGGAGTTTGATTCTGTGGAAATTAATATAAACGACGATTCTGGCAATCCTATACAATTCAACTACGGTAAAATTTATGCAAAGCTTCATTTCAGAAGGATTAGAGCATGAGGAGCAACTACTATCCAGAATCAATTAAAACTTGGGAAAGTGCACTACTTCAAACAGGAGGTGCTCTTCCAACATATTCTGGAATTCCTTATCAAAGAGGCGAAGGGATTGGTAGCTTTTTCAGAGGTCTGTTTCGTGCAATCTGGCCAACAGTAAGAAAAGTTGGTGTTCAAGTTGGGAAAGAAGCTCTTAGAACTGGAAGTGAAGTAGCTACTGATTATCTTACTAGAGGAGAAGATATAAGAACTTCTTTAAAGAAGCGTGGTAAACAAGCAGTTGGAAGAACTTTAAGCAAATTTGGTGAAGAACTGCAACAGGAAGGAGAAGGTATCGGACAAAGACCAGCAAGAAAAGACATAAGAAGGTTAAAGAAACGACGAAAAATTACCAATTCTGACGTGTTTAACCATGGCTAAGCAAGTTGATGCTAACTCGTTTCCTGGTTTCAAGAGTGAGCTGGACCTGTTCTCTCTTCCACCAACACAAGTTGCAGTGGAAAAGGGTTATTGGGCTGAATATTATCCGCAAAATCCTATCACAGATAGTGGACCGTATCGAATTCATGTTCCCAAAGATTCCTTCATGTTGGATTTAAACAAAAATTACTTATATGTGAAGATTAAGATCGTTGAAGAAGACGGAAGCGAGCTATCACACCCTAAGAAAGCAGACGGAACTGTGGATGATGACAAAGTTGAAGTAGCCCCTATCAATTTCTTTGGTTCTACGTTTTTCGAAAGAGTGATTGTTAAGCTAAGTGATAAGGAGATTGAAAATAGTGGACCGTTGTATGCTTATAAGTCATATCTTGAAGCGCTATTGAACTATGGTTGGGATGCGAAAGCTAGCCATCAGCAATTGGCAATGTTTTATCAAGATGTAGCGGGTTCCTTTGACAAGTTGGCGAGTAAATCAATGCTATGGAGAGGAAAACCTTTTCTTTCAAATAAAGGTGTTGAACTGTTGGCTCCTCTTCACTGCGACTTATTTAAACAAGATCGGTACATGCTGAGTGATACTGAAATGGCGATTGAATTGCATCGAAATGCTGACAAATTCGCATTGATGAGCAACGGCACCAAATACAAAGTGAAAGTTGAAGACCTAAAGTGGTATGTCTGGAAAGTCAAGCCACAGGAATCCTTAAGCTTAGCAATTGAAAATGTTCTCCACAGCAATGTTACCGCGAAATATCCAGTTAGGCGAATTAAAATGGTTACTCGCCACGTTGCACCTCAATCTCAAACTGTGGTCGAAAATTCCATCTTTTCCGGACAACTGCCAAGACGTGTTGTGATGGTAATGGTGGATTCAGAGGCATTTAATGGAGCATACAAAAAGAATCCGTTCAAGTTTGAAACATGCAAAGTGACAGAATTGTCACTGAAATGTGGTGACGATTACATACCAAGACATCCAATGAAGATGTCATGGGATGATTTTAACTATTCTATTCCATACATGTATCTGTATGAAGGATGTAACATGGCAAACAGCGACAAAGGACTAGATATTTCCTACAAAGAGTACGGCAATGGATTCACAGTTTTTATATTTGATTTAACTGCTGACAATGTAGATGGAAGTGCTATGGAATTGATAAGAGAAGGAGATTTATCTCTCTATATGCAGTTAAAAGAACCGCTTAGTCAGCATTCGCAGGGCGTGGAAATTATAATTTACGGTGAATTTGATAACCTTATTTCAATCGATCACAACCGAACCCCGTTTTTTGATTATTCTGTGTAACTATTCATATAAACAATTAATAATGACTCATTTAATAACAAAAATGAATACGATTTTCTTGTTTGGATTAATTTGCCTTGCCCTGGCTGCAAATGACATAACTTATGTTGTCGATGAGTTTAAGCTGGTTGTATCCGATGATGGTGGTACTTTCACGGGCATGAAAGTGGAGCTTGGAAATAGAAGCATTGTTATAAAGGATGCCGATCACATTTATAAAAGACTGGCAGACTGCAGCTTACACCTTTGTGAGATAACCAATCATACTATGGAGAAACCTGGGTGTGCATATTTGGAATGGGATCAGTGCTGGGAATACTGCTACGATGAAAATAGAAAGATGACGTATTTGCAAGATAAAATGAATGACCTTAAGATTATCAAAAATATTCATATGAATCTATTGCGAGGAGCACTAGAAGGATATTATGAATAGCTTGGAGATAGAGGAAACTGTCACGAAAAATTCCTGTGTAAGTAAAACATTTTTAGGTGTTTACTCAAGTGATACATTACCAGATGTTAGAACACGACCTGCTTGCTTTGTTCTAAACACGGACCCTTCTGAGGAGCCAGGACAACATTGGATTGCAATGTATTTTGATAAGTATACGGAATATTTCGACAGCTATGGACTGGATCCAATTGAAGAATGTCTCCCATATAAACCTAATGTTATAAATAATTTTTGCCTACAAGACTTTGATACAAATGTGTGTGGTGAATATTGCATATTCTTTTTAATTAAAAGGTCTTGTGGTTGGAGTTTTGAAGAAATCATAAACTATTTAAGAAAAAGACCGGACAATAACGATTCCATTGTTCGTCATTTTGTTGACGAGCTACGCGTGTCTAGACCATCATCTGTAGCTCAATGTTGTAGATCACGATGCAGATAGTTAACGTTGTGCTTCACGGAAGGTTTGGGTCTCAAATTAATCTGAATATACTACCAAACGCCATTTATAATCCTCGTCGATTCAGCGGTGCTGTCATTGCTCATCCACCATGCACATTCCTGGTGTTCTCGTCAGGAAGCTTTGTCTGTCTTGGAGCTAAAAGTATAGATGAAGGTACTAACTGTGCGCAACAGATGGCTTCACGGTTACTTTTGGAGATACAAAACATTTCGACAAAAAATATAGTACTGTCCCATAATATGGGTGGTAAGGTCAACTTGTGCTCACTCTACGAATACCTAAGAAAGAATCATGCTACCGTCAGCTTGGAATCAGAACTTTTCAGCGGAATGACATGGAAGCAACAAGGTGGAACTGTCAGGGTTTTCCATACAGGAAAATTTTTCGTCACAGGAGTCTCAGAAGAACATAAACTGTTTGATATTGCTCAAGACGTAATAAATGTTTGTAATATGTTTATGTAATAATAAATAAACAACAAGTATTTCCTGTATTGGTTTGTTAAGTAGAATAGGTAGGGTATGACAGCGGTAGCAGAGGACCTAACCGAGGTGCTGTCATTAAGGCTTGACCGAACTAACCATATTCTGCTATAGGATACATAAGGAGCTCCAATTTTCTAGGATCCACTTTTGAACTAGGAGCAAGTAGGATCCACCGAGTTTTGAACTAGACATGGATCCTATTTTGTGCCAGAATCGCCATTTTATATCTACTTATATGATAGAATTTTCGGGATGTGGTTTGGTATCTTCAGGGGGGGAAGGCGGGGGGGGAAACAAAATAATCGCAGTTTTGCCAAAATGGTTTTTCGGAAAAATCTCCAGCTGAAAGCAATAAATTCCGGCTAATAGGCATTCATAAAATGTGCATTTGGACGCTGTATCGATTGAGTATAAATAAGCCAACTTTGTCCTTAAGATGTGGCAGTAATTTTGAAAAAATTGATTTCCTCAAAAATGGCCATTTTTTGACCCTAAAACAGTTTTTTGCTTATACCGACTTAACCACTGGAGACAGCTAAAAAGTTGTAAGAGCAAAAATGTTCGTTTTCGTGTCCTCTTTCCAGCCATAGCAACCAATCCCGTGTCTTGTCTACTTAATGGGAGCCTAAGGCGAAAAACCAAAACTTTCTCATCTTTTGGCCGAAAAATACGGGACTGGTCCCAGAATGTTAAAGAGCACGGAAATAGGTTATTTCTTAAGTTTTAGCCATTTACGTAAAGGATTAAAGCCGTATGAGTCAAAAATACCCGAAAGGAAACCAGTACCTTAAGCAGGGAAAGGTATACGGTCAAATTAAAACTTATTTTTGTTTATTTCATAGACATATAATCATATGCAGCAATCAATGCAATGCAAAAGCAAATAAAGAATCATTCAATTAAATCATTGCTAATTTCTAATCTTATTAAATAAGTATCTTTCTTAATAAAACAAAAACACAATTAAATTGGATTATTTAGGAAGTGGAAAATTTAGATTAATTTCAATAAATTGAGATTTCAATTTGCAAACTGAAAATTTTTATTTCAGCTTAATTCAATGAATTTTCTAATATAAACTAAAAAATTAATTTTAATTAAATTGATTATTATTATTCTTGTTCTACCTTTGCCCTACATGCAGATTTGAGCTCGGAGATAAAATCTCCAATATTTCAATTTATTTATTTTTACTTAGAAAATTAAAACATAAAATATTAGAAACCTAAGAAAGATTAGAAGTTATTATTTATTTAAGTATTTCATCCTTATTAAGGTTTATCAAATGCAAAATAAGCAATTAAACACAATAATGATTATAATTAATCCTACAAATCTTTTGATTTTTCACGAAATTTTATTTATTATATATTTCGATTTAATTTTGTATCTCTATCTCAGTCGAACTATTATAATGAATAATCATTTTGGCGGATGACGCTAATTATATTCCATCTTCAAAGCACAATTATATAGTAGCGCTTCGATTATGGACCAAACTCAATTTGTAAGCAGAAATCTGCATTATTTCTTGCATTGGTGCAAACTTTCCCCCCGGAAAATTCACACCGGTGTAATTTTTCCGGGGGGGGGGGGGGAATGCACACCGGTGTGATTTTTCCGGGGGGAAAATTTTCAAGAGGGAAAAATCACACCGTGACAGGGGGGACTCCACCCAAATGGAGGGGTCGCAGACTCGCAGCTAAAAATTGTGCTACGCCTTCCCCCATAGGTGTAAAAGCATTTTTCAACCCCCCCCCCAGAAATTTTTTTTTTGGGGGGGGGTCGTCCCCCCCCCCCACGGGGGGGGGGGGGGGTTTTGGTCGCGCCGAAGGCGCGAAAATTGGCCAAAAATAGGGTATTTTTTGGGTAAAATTTGCAAAAATTTTCAAAAAGTCCCGAATTTTTGGCTTAGTGTACTTGTTATTGCGAGAAATACACGTTTTTAATAGTTTTATGGACTTTTTGACTGAATATTAACCTTCTTTTGAACTTAGAAACACCTGGACAATCAAGTTTTAGAGTTTAAAAGTTTAAAACCACTGTCTGATGTAAAAATTACTTCATGATTCGATGTTTATTAGTATTACAAACGGCTGAAAATGAGATTTTTGACATAAAAATTGAAAAATTTTTTGGGGGAGGGTTGGGGGGTCCTGGGGGGGTTGGGGGGGTCTCCAGGGCCGGCCCCCCTCCAGAAAATGTTGGGGGGGAGCCCCCCACCCCAAATCTCCGTTACACCTATGCTTCCCCCCCACCAAATCGGCCTTCGGCCGACCCCCCCCCCCCTGAACATTTCCAACCTCCTACCTAAATTTTTGCAAATTTTTAGCCAAAAATTCGAAAATTTAAATAAAATCAGCGAAAAAATGCTAAAATTTGCTTAATTACCTTAAAAATCGCTAAAAATATCTGAAACTTGAGAAAATTTTTCAGTTTTTTAACTAAAAACCGATTTTTCGCCGAACATTTTTCTAACCCCTACCCCCCCCCCCCAAAATTGACTTTTTCGACCCTCCCCCTTTTTTGCCAGACCCCCTCAACCAACCAATCAAGCAAGGTTTTCAACCATTTTCCAACTTTACCGGAAATAATCCTAACCCTTTTCCGAAGCTTGCAGGAAATTGTGTGTCCATTCCTTGATTGATCGCCGCTCATTGAGTATAGCCATGGGGTGAAAAAAAACCCACCCCCTTTTTGGGGGGAAAAAAACCCACCCGCCTCCTGGGTCATGGGTTGGAGATATGAGCTCCAAAACATACCAGCAGGAAGCGCGACTCTTTCTAACCTATGTATGCAAAGATCAAGTCATTTGGTTCACTCTTGCTTATTTTATGACATTTTGAAAATGACAACTACTTTTTGGTTCAACCATCCAAAAATTTACCAAAAGTTTGGACCGATGTAACTTTTGACTGGGTTGGGCTAGAAAAGTTTTGCAAATATCTGCAATGATGGCAACTCTTCCTCTTTGCACACAGCCAAAATTAGACCGATCCGCTGTACCGTTAGTCTGGCACATTGCCAAAAGTGGCGGGGAAAAAAACCCACTTTGGGGGGAAAAAACCCACCCGAATTTTTTTGAAAAATTTTTTAACAACTCAACACGGAAACAATTAGAGACCATAGCACGGTACTATCGAGCACGCTGCGTCATCCTATGCGGTCAGATTCGGACAATTTTGCTTACCTGGCTAGGTAGGGGCTAAAAACCTTAAAAGTGCCATTTCGCAGCTGGAGGACCCAATACAGGTACAATTGTGGATTTTAACAGCCAATTCTACGTAAAAAACCATTCTCTACACGATAGAATAATAAGTTTTATCAAATTACATCATTTTTAGCATTTTTCAAAAATTGCCCTATGTTTATGTGTTAAACTTCATGAAACCTGGCCAGTTGATGCAGCATTTTCAACGGCACATGAGATCTCAAAAAAAGCTACTTAGATCGGGTTTTTTGATTCATACTAACTAAAAAAGGGTTGAATTTTACACTGGAAGTGTCAGAATTGCGATAGAACAATTTTTAAGACCTGTGAGGGGTGGGTTTATTTTCCCCCCATTTGGGTTTTTTCCCCCCATTGGGTTTTTTCCCCCGCTACTTTTTGCATTATACCGCTCTAACGGTACCACCTACAGAAGTGCAAATAGGCTTAAAAGAAAGTTCTAAGTACGCCAAGTACGATGGTATATAAAGTTCTCAGATAACCCTTATAATAAAAAAGTTCCAGCCAAAATCCGAAAATGTGGGTTTTCCCCCCATGGCTATACAAGGCTGCTCAGATTATATTATATGTGCGCACAAAATTGTACGTGTCGAGTTTAGTATGTGTGCTTAAACTAAGTTTCATCTCTGTACCACTCCGTGAAAAAGTTGCCCAAAAAATCGCTTACGAACGAGAGTGATGTTTTTTCGGTTTCTCTGATTTGATGTCTCATAAGGAGGCGCAATAATTGCAGGTAGAAAAATTTTTGCTTATGAAAATCATATTCTTGTAGTAAAAAGTAGTACCACTGAAAAATGGTGCATCTCATAGAAGTGGCTCGACAAAAAATCTGGGGTGGGGGCAGTCATAGGTGTAACGGGGATTTGGGTTGGGGGGCCCCTTTTTAGACCTCCAAAACATTTTTCTATTTTAATGCCAAAAATCGCATTTTCAGCCATTGCTAATGCCGAAAACATGAAATCATTAAGTAATTTTAAACACTAGACAGTGTTTTTAAACTCGAAAACTTGTTTGCCAACATGTTTTTGAGTCCAGTATAAGGCCAATATTGAGTCTAGAAGTCCATAAAAACCCTTATAAACGTGTATTTCTCGCGATAATAAACACGTGTTAAGCCAAAAAATTTGGACTTTTTTGAAAAATATTGCAAAATTTACCCTAAAAATACCCAATGTTTTGCAAATTTTCGCGTCCTCCGCGCGACTACCCCAGCCTCCCCCCCATAGGTGTGTTGGGGGGGGGTGGGGGGGGATCCCCCCACCAAAATGACAAATTTTGGCGACCCCCCCAGATTTTCAGATTTTTGCTACTCCCCCCCCCCAGATTTTTGGCCAAAAAGTGGCCAAAAATGGCATAAAATCGAAAATTTAGGGGGGTTCCCCCCACCCTCCGTCGGAACCCCCCCCCCCAGAGTTTTTGCCCAGCCACACCTATGCCCCCCCTAGTTGGGGGGAGGCAAAAATTTCTGGGGGGGGCCAAAAATTGCTGGGGGGGGGTTTGGAAAAATGGCTGGGGGGAGGGGTACCCCCCCCAATTACACCTATGGGGGCAGTGTTTTTTGCTCAAAAACTCGTGTAAATTATATACACACTTATTTCTGGAAAGTAGCAAAAAAATTTTTGGCGACTGTAACGGTTACACAGAACTTTTGGACAAGTTCCAACATGTCTAGCATTACGCCCAATAGCCCAATAATTAGTTTAGCCCCATGGGCGCACCCTGGGGGCGGGTTTGGGGGTTCCGACCCCCTCCCATTTTTGTCCGACCCCCCTGAAATTTTTGGGGGAGAAGGCAAGAATTGAGCTATTTTCTGTGTATAAAGGTGAAAAAATATGAAAATTTTTCTCGCCTGCGGCCAGGGTTGGGAGTGTCTATCTCAGTCTCGCCCTTAAGCCGAGACATGGCCAGTCCAAAACATCAAATTTCAGTGAAAATTTTAAATGAATGTAACGAAAATTAACAGACGAGGTGTTTTTACGTTTATATATGTGTTAAAGTCCCTAATACTGAGCCTATGCCTCAAAAAATGGAGGAAATCAAGTTTAAGCTTAAAAATTTTCGTAGCCTGCGGCGCTATGTTGTTTCAACTTTTTAAGATTTTCCCGTCTGCGGCGCTTTTGTAGCTAAAGCTTTTTAGTTTTTCGCATCTACGGCACCATTCTACATCTCGATTTCTAAAACTTCGCGCCGGCCGCGCGTTTGTAGCTCATGTTTTTTAAATCGTTGATCCTGCAAAGCTTTTTATTCAAATCTTTTCAAAAAATTTCTCAACTTTTATTTAAATCACTTTAAAGGTTTCGATTACGGATTTTTTCATAATTTCAAAAATTTTTCAAATTCAAGGGTGCTCCGCCCCCCAGACCACCGAAGTGGGCTGCTGACAATTACCAAATTTCATCACTTGTGCTGTAGCAACACGGAACTGTTGAAAATTCTTGCTGACCGTAAGCGAGTTGGCCGAAGCAAAAGATTTTTTCGGCTCGACCTCCTCCCCCATTTCAAAATCCTGGGTGCGCCTCTGTTTGGCCCCATAGCGCAATCTGACTTATTACGGCTAATGTTAAGCTTATACGTTTGGGTCATTTTAGCGATTGTGCCGACTTTAGCATCCAGCCAATAATTTATCCGGCTCCTGCAGGCATAAATCCTAGCTTATTTTGAAAATATTTTCTTATTTTTGAATCCTGGGGGGGCGATTCTGGGGAGGGACCGATTTCTGGAGGGGTCGACCCCAGACATGTGCAGGAGAGGAAGTTCTGGGGGGGGGAAGGGCGGCCGGAGGCCGCTGAAAAACCGGATTTTTCCGGTTATTTACTGGAAACATCCGGATTCTGGGGGGGGTGAGGGACCCCTCTGGGGGGGAGGTGAGCTCAGGTCTGGGGGGCCGGGGGGGGGGGGTGAAACCCAACCCAACCCCCCCCAAGCACACTTATGCACCCCCACCCACTTCCCTGTAGGAAAAAGCCAGAAAGTACTCGAGTAGTATAGAGGTCAGGTCGGGGAAAAACCAACCCGCAAGTGGTGGGGAAAAACACCCCCCCCCCCCGGTTTGCGCGATGGGAATGAGCTAGCGGGCTCAGATTTTGCGTGCAAGTTGGTAGGGTCCATCCCACCTACCACACCGCTTTTGACCATTTTTTGACATTTTGAAAATTTTGGCATTTTGGACTCCCCAAAAATTCAAAATTTGCCTATTTTTGAAATCCTGTACAAAATTTTCCGTAGCAGTTAGATACGTAATATCTTTTAATAGTTTCCATGAGATCAATATATATTTGCTCTTTCCAAAAATGTCGATCTCGTGTGCCTGTGATTCTTGGCAAGCTGCCAGCAGAATTTTAAAAAATAGGAAAATAAAACCAAGGGATGGGAAAAAACAAATTTTCGCTTTTGCTGCCAAACTCCCACAATATATATACTGTTTGCATTATGGTAAGTTATACGTGAATAAATGTATTCTGTATTTGCATGCATAATACACACGTGTTCACGTATATGCACGTGTTCAACTGCGCCGGGCTTTCTAAACATTGGGGCCGGGTTTTACCCTGCGCCGGGGCCGGGGCCGGGCCGTGTTTTACCCACCTAAAACAAATGCATGGGCCGGGGCCGTGTTTTACCCAGGTGCGCCGAGGCCGGGGCCAGGTTTTACCCACACCCTTGGACTTGGCAATTTTGTGCTACCCGGTAAACATCTCATTTCGGCGGATCAGCTGTTTGGGTCAGCTAAAGTGGTCAAAAAGTACTCTGGGACAAATAAATACGCGAAAATACACTGAAATAACATTTATATATTTTCATAGGGGTCGCGGCAGCGACCCCTATAATATGTGTCAAAAGTCCCTGGAGACACCGTAAAATAAGCTGCGCAGAGGCTGCGCAAAATCCTGCGCAGATCCTGCGCAGATTTCATGCGCAAATTGTAGAGCACATCGAGTTTAGTATGTGTGCGAAGTTTCAGCCCCGTATCACTTTCCGTTAAAAAGTTGTGCCCCGGACCGGTTATGGCGGCGATGTTTTTTTTCCGGTTTCTCCTATTTAATGGTCGTATTGTCCTGACTTTCCGCCTCTTTCACGTAATCTGCAGCGGAGGCCGGACCTAAAGGGGTATAGGGTCTGGTAGTACCCCATGCGCCATTTAAGAATCGCTACTTTTTTTGCGCCGCAGGTGCGCCACAGCGCCGCAGCGGCGCCGCAAAGTCGGCTCAGAGCGAAAAGTGACCATTTTTGTGGTCGCTGCGCAGCTCGAACGTTAGGAGCTGGAGCCGATTTCTTTTTATATTCAGAAACTACATATATTGAACTAACTAAACAGCTAAGTCTCGTTTCTCTATCACTTCCCATGCGACCACAGTGGCCGGTCAAAAATGGTGAAAATTCGAAAAATGAAAAATCGAAATTTCTCGCTGTGTATTCAACTTAGAAAGCTCAATTCATTCATACAAAGGTTTTCTGGCACGGCGAATTGATTCCCGTAAGCAGTTTTGCCGTCGGACCCACCCATATTGCTGGGCTGGTTCCACTTTGCTGTCGGGAGGGTCAAGTCGGTACCGACTTCCAAGAACACCATATAGGACTGTGCATAGCCTCTCAAAACTTTGTCCATAGGGGTTTTCTGGTGCGCTCAGCTCATTTCCGGAGTCCGTTTTGCCGTCCGACCCACCCATTTTGCTGGACTGGCTCCACTTTGCCGTTTGAAGGGTAAATCGGGTAGGGGGTCAAGTGGTCAAAAATAAGATTTTTCAAAAGTGGTCAAATTTGGTACCAAATGAAAGCGCTAAGTGAGCTGAACAACTTTTGTCATAGAATTGCATGCTCAAAGTGGCTGTAGAGTGCTGTGGTAGGGTGGGGGTGGGGACTTAGGCGATTTTGGGTCAAAACTAAAATTTTTCAAAAGTGGTCAAATTTGGTACCAAATGAAAGCCCGCATCGAACTGAGCAACTTTTGTCATAGAAGTGCGTACCTAAAGTGGCTGTAGAGGGCTGTGGTGGGGTGGGGTGGGGACTTAGGCGATTTTGGGTCAAAAATTAAAATTTTCAAAAGTGGTCAAATTTGGTACCAAATGAAAGCCCGCATCGAACTGAGCAACTTTTGTCATAGAAGTGCGTGCCTAAAGTGGCTGTAGAGGGCTGTGGTGGGGTGGGGTGGGGACTTAGGCGATTTTGGGTCAAAAATTTTCAAAAGTGGTCAAATTTGGTACCAAATGAAAGCCCGCATCGAACTGAGCAACTTTTGTCATAGAAGTGCGTACCGAAAGTGGCTGTAGAGGCCTGTGGTGGGGTGGGGTGGGGACTTAGGCGATTTTGGGTCAAAAATTAAAATTTTCAAAAGTGGTCAAATTTCGAGTCAAATGAAGGCCCGCATCGAACTGAACAACTTTCGCCATAGAACCACCCACCCAAACTTGCTGTGTCGGATTTATATACTTTCTTTCTCAACCGGATTAAACGACAGATATAGACATAGACATACGTAGACATAGACGACCAACACACATATTATCCCCTTTTGTGCGGAGCATTTTTGTTACTGGTATTTTATTTCATCGAATTTCAAAAGATTTTCAAATTTTTGGATTTTAACGTAGAAACTGCAAATTTGATGAAACCTAGCCAGTTGATGCTGCAAATTTTGATGATTGATTTTCTTACTTATTATAAGGAACATATTGTATATAGCAAAAATAACTGCAGATGTGAAGTCAGCGATGCCGATTTTACCTGTTGCATGCATAAAATCGCTAATATGAGTTACCCTGGCCTTACGGCACAGAGAACCGCTAAGTTCACAAGCCAGGAAGGACCCAAGAAAAATAGAGGAATGGAGGAGGGCCTGCCGAGACGCCCGGCATGTCATTGCGAATGCTAAGAGAAACCACTGGTTCAGATCTGGGCTTATTCTATTGGGGGGGCGGGGGGCCCCCCATAAACACCCTTCCTCCCCCAAAAATCGTTCCCGCCCAAAAAATCCCCCCCCCAAAAAGTGGGTGCCCCTTTTGGTATCAACTTTTGCCCTGGAAAAAAATCGCTCAGAAGGCCAAAGTTTCAAAAATTTTCCGGCTTCGCCTATTTATGCCTATTTAAGCACTAAATCCGCTTATTTTTGGCGATTGCTATAGAAATAGCAATTTTTAGCATGTTTTTAGGAAAATTTTGAAAAATTTTCGCCCCCCCCCCAAAAAATGACTCGCCCCCCGAGGGCCCCCCCCAAAGAGCCCCCCCAAGAAAAAATCCCTAGAATAAGCCCAGCAGATTTGCCTCGAACCTCAACGCTAGAACCGACCCGTCTACGGTCTGGAGAGCAGTGAAAGGCCTGTCTGGAAAATCTCGCTCCGCGCCAACCGGTGCATGCCTTCATCAAATGGGGAAACTTTTAGCGACCCCCCAACAGAAGTCCGATGCCTTCATCCGAGAGTACAATGCCTCTACCGCAGCGATGACCGCAAGCAAGGCGGATCGACGCCACATAATGGAAATCAAATCTGAACTGAATGCTGGGTGCAACTATGATCCAAATTCCTGCAGCCCTTTCACCAATGGGGAGCTCGAACTGGCTCTCCAACGGCTAAAACCGAATTCGGCTCCTGGCATTGACTGCATCAGGAACGTGAGTCAGCGGCAACCTGGCGAATGAGCTGCTGCTCCTGATTTGCAACCGGTCTTTTCTGGAGGGAAAATGCCCAAAGCCTGGAGATTGGCAAACATCATCCCGATCCCAAAGCCGGGAAAGGATCCATGACAGATTCAAAGCTATCGACTGAATCTCTCACCACCTAATCCAGGCCGGGCTGATGAGACTTACTCTATGTATTTTTCAGATGTAGATGGGGAGCACCAGAAGGGGATGCTTTGCGGTACGGAAATGTGTAGCTAAGACTGCCATTTAATTTGTGCCGCACTCTCCTCGTATCGTCACCCTCCGAGTTGGAGCTCGCCCAACGAACATCTCTCTGGTGTCAGTATATATATGCGCCCACGGACTCGACAGCGCCTGGCGAGAAAGATGCCTTCTACAGTGAACTGGCAGATGTAATCTCCTCGTTCCACCAGCAAGACAATATTCTGATTGCTGGTGACTTCAACGCTCAAATCAAATCGCGCATTCCGGGTGAACATTGTCTTGGACCCTTTTCTCTAGGAAACGGTACAGGAAATGGTGCCAGACTTGCGTCCTTCGCTGAGGTGTTCTCCCTAACCGTCCTGGGGTTTTTCTAGGCAAAAATAAGTGGGGGGACACCCCCCACTATTGGGGGGAGGTCCACAAGTGGGGGGGGGAATAAAATGGGCTAAAAATGCCAAAAATACCGCATAAAAAGCCGTAGAGCGTTTCACAAAGGGCTCCTAAATCTAGCTCCTAAGTCCCTCCTATCTTATCTCTTATGAGCAGTTTACGAGCAATTTATGAGCGGCTCCTAAACTGTTTCACAAAGCTCCTCTTAAACTGCTCCTAGACATTCGCTCATAACCCGCTCATAGCGCCTTTCTCTTAACTTTCTAAGCGCTTTCATGCTGGGAACTTATGAGGTGTGCTGGAAAATTTATGAGACTGTAACCGGCTAACCTACGCAGCCGATTACCAGGGAGAGTGTATCCTATCCTAAAAGACACTAAAACACTGTGGCAAAAGCTGCACTTTTACTGACCAAACTAAATAACCAAAATGATGCAAAGCACTACACAAATTCTAGTTCAGTCGGGGTTTCCAACACCCGCTTCAGCATCAGCCTATCCGGCAATTGCGCTGTCCTCAACACTGGCTTTGCGACAGCCCAGTGTAAAACTACAAACCCAAGCCCCAAAAAACTAAGGCAAACTAGGCTTCTAAGTCAAGCCTTCCCAAAAGGACACTACTCCAGTGAGCATTCAAGCGGACTTCTACTGCGAGTCCTGGAGCTGCAGAGTAGACTTCTTATTCGAGTCTTGAAGGCAGACTTCTTAATCGAGTCTTGGAACCAACCTTCCTAGTCAACTTCCGAAACCAGACTGATTCTCGAGTTTTGGGTCCGCCTTTTATACTCTCCAAAACTCCCACTTTTGCCTCGCAAAACCTAAAGTTTTACCACGCAAACTTTTAAACTTTGCTTAAAACTTCTCCTAAAAACCTTATATGAAGCATTATAAAATTGTTTCATTTTTAGAGAATCATATAATTTTAGTTTTTAGACAGCTCGACAAATACGCAAGGGGGAATGCTTCCTTTTTGACAGCTTGATAAACCGCAAGAGGGGAACCGCTCTTCCTTAGTTCCTCTTTTAACACACGCATATATATAGCTGTGCAGGTAAACTCAGCAGCATTGCACTCTGCTGCACACACTATATTACGTATGCTGCTGGTGCTGCTGCCAGCATATAAGTATATTCTTAAGCATTAGGCATATACTATGGTTTACATCTGCAGCTATAATACAACATCACAGCAGCAATATAGCAAAGGATATATACGTAGGTATTAAGCTGATGTTTGAATGTAATGTGTGTATGCATTTAAGGTTCATTTTAATTAGGAACATTACTTTGCACGGCTACACACGCCCCCCTTTTCAAGTAAAGCGTCCTCGCTTTAAATAAGAGAAGCAACAACTTTTATGCTCTCAGCTAGCAGATACCAATATAGAAGCACACCAACTAGATACTTGTTTGGGATTTTAATTCATATATATACTTCTTAAAAACTACCACTACGTATATTAGTCTATTAGTCTAAACTAGTAACTGCAAACTTAGTTATGGAGTCTTTACATTACGTATTCGGTAATGCAGTCAGCCTGGCATTTGCAAGAAAAATTTCAACAATAGGATGTAGGATACGGGAAGTTTCAGTTATATCAGTGACCCCTAAAATCTTAAACAATTTTAAGCACAGATGGTGGCGTCGACCACTAATCAATTGAAAGCTTTGAAAGCTTTATTAAATTTCATCAATATAAAAATCGTTCCAAATCTGAATCAGAATTAAATTCATTGAATCTTTAAACGCATCGGTCTCTTTATCCAAAATTTCTGCAACATAGCCACTTTTATAACGACCAAAAACTGACTTTATATTCCGAGCATACCGTGTACATAAACGAACTTTTGAGAGAACAAGTTCCATGGGAGAAACAGGCTGAGTTAAATCCTCCGAATTAGTATCTATGGTATCTGCACCTTTATGCTGAGAAATGATCCGGCGCTCGGGAGTTACGTCCGCGTTACTTTTCAAAAAATGTATGCAATCGCTAGGAGTAATAAACCAAGTGCAAATCAGTAGTGAGACCAAAAATTTAATAACTCCGCTTCGGCTGACTTGTTTCATTGCTCTGTTTAAAAGGCGCGACATTGGGTACAGTCCATGTCCGTAAGTTGAACCCCGAGATACCTTTTCATGGGTTCCTTTACGTTGGAGGTCAGCACAGCTTCCGGGAACTCTTGATCGGCTCCACTTTCTCAACCCAACGTCACTTAAGGTGGTGATTCCTTTTGGATACATCAACTTTGAACCACTATTATTCATTCATTATTTGGAGTTAAGAAGTTATCTTTATATCAAAATGTAGCTTAACATTTTCTCTTTTTAATGAGTACAATCAATCTAAGTTTGGCTTTCCAAAATGTTTTTCCTGTATTTTAGAAGAAGTATAATTTTTCAGATTTTTTGCAGGCTGAAGTAAATTTTTTCGCAGGACATCGGTTAGAGCATTCGATACCTCTATCAAATAGCTGGGGACCCTTTTTTAGTTATTGTGATATCGCTCTTCGTTATGGAGAAATAAACTAAAATGTCTGCGCAACCTGGATTTTGCCTACTTTTCACTACTTTGGCAAGCCACTACTTCAGTTAGAAAGCAGCTATCGGGGCAACTAAAAAAGGGTCCCGGGGTATTTTTGTGTAGAACACATCTGCTAAGTGGCAACTCTCTAGCTTGCATACTAAATTCTGCACAATCGCTGGAAAAAATTTGGTCGTGTTTTTGCAAAATCTACATTTTTTGTGATAGCAGCCTAAGGGATAGCAATTGTACAATGGTCATGCCTCCGATAATTGGCCTCTGTGAGACCTTTAAATCGACACTCTTAGTTAAATTTTACGGCTTTCATAGCTCAAGAAGTTGTGGATTATTTGATTTCTGCAGAAAGGACAAGTTTTTGACGCCAAAATAAGAAAATTGGCTATATCTCACGATAGGGAGAAGCTCGAAAGTTGCTTCCAAAAGCAAATTTGTAGAGTTTAACGAGTTCTTTCGAATGGATATAGTCATAGCCATGCAGCTGCTGCCAAACTTTCAGAAATTGGCAAAAACCGCCCTGAACGCAAATGTTGAATTTTTGAAGCGCGATTGCGCAGAGGGTGTTAGAACGCTAAAACAACTTATTTTGGAAAGTTTTGTTGAATTTCATCCTGGTTTACGCCGTCAATCAACAATATGTGCCCAAAAGGAATCACCACCTTAAAGGCTTAGCTCTAGTCAACGGCTTTGAGACACCACGACCCTTGGAGCAGTGCGTTTCCACATTCCCTGGCGGTGTCTTTACCGTCTGCCTGAACGACACCTGACAACTATAGCTAGCACCATGCGACGAAATATTGCTGCTTGCGAAACTTTTAGCGGTTTTAGTCCTGCTCTTTCTTTGCGTACCTACTTCTACCCAATTCTCGAATAAGTGAACACATCCTCCCAGGGCTTCTAGTGCATTTGTACCTAAGATAACATCGTAAGGAAGCCCCTTTACAACGTAAACATATAAATTAATAATTTTTCCTGAAATTAGAAAATCAGCAAAGCAGCCGCCGACAACGGTTACTGCATTGCCCGTCAAAGAAGTTATAGTTAGATCGTTGCATTTTTGCAGATGACATTCTGTGAGCTCACTTCGTATTAAAGTTACCGTACTGCCTGTGTCAACCAGCATCTCTGCTGGACGACCACAAACTAACCCCGATACTAACGGAGTTTTACCTATTGCCGAATTCAAGAACATTACCTGATTGGTAGCTTCTTTTATCACTACATTGGCCTGGGGACTGCGGGTATGGACAGCTAATAAACGGTTAATTAAAGCTTGATTTTGTTCTCGTAAGGCTTCCACCTCTTGGTCAATGCACGACCGCTCACCGTTCGGTTCATTAGGCAAAGTCGAACAGGAATTATGATAGCCAACTGAATCATTACTAGTCCTGACATGACTAGTCATGTGTGGAGGGTTATCCACTACAGGGAAGCTCCTTGGAATGGGATTAGTTGGCAAAGCTTGTCCTGCAGTTTCGGGACACCAAGCCTTGATGTGGCCTGGCCTGCCGCACTGAAAACATACTGGTCTACCATCTGTAGTCCAGTTGTTTCTTTGACCAACCTCGATCCGGCAAGGACCACTGTAATCAGGTCTGTTTCTCATTTGTCCTACAAATTTTGTGTCAACTTTTTGAGACAGATTTTTCATTGCCTGCACCATTTGCGATGTAAAGCAATCGTAATACTTTTGTTGCTCTCTGATTAAATCAATCAAGCCGTTCATGGCTACATCGTCTTGTTTTCTGTTAATCGACGGTTGTCTAGTAGGCGAGTCACTAACCCTAATGGATCTCACCACCGTATCCTCATGGTCCATGTCCTCATAACTTTCTTGCTCTTTGGCTCTTACAACCGCATCCTCAAACGAGGTCGGCCTCGCCGAAAGCACTAAACGTCTTATGCTTTTTCGCAGCCCATTCATGAAAATTTCTTTTATTAATCGATCCCGCGAATCCCCTTTCATACTGTCGCCATAGGCTTTTCTAGCTAATTTTGAATCGCTCTAGCGAACTGTTCAACCGTTTCGCCTGATCTCTGCTGACGCCTGTGCAACTCAGAACTTGAAGTTGTATCGGCTAAGACCTGAGTCAAAGCCTCTTTAACGTGATCCCAGGAGTTCTTCACACCTGCTGGCAATGCTTCCCATGCATCAGCGGCATACCCACGTAAATAAGCAGGGAGAAGTTTAACTTTACTGTTATCAGTCCAATCATTAATTTGAGAAATGCGCTCAAAAGTTCGTAAAAAATCTCTAAAATCTTCCCCAATTTCACCTTTATACACGGGGATTTGTTTAACATCTATTAGACACTTTGAACGGTCTACTTCACACTTAACGTCGGGCGGCATATCAAATGCAATTTTGACAGGTCTACCTCGTCTTGGTCCAAAATTTGTTAAAAACCGACTAGTTATAGGTGTTTGAAAAGCAGGAGACCCTTCTTCTCTTCTTTCAACTATGGGGTCTTCAACAAAATATTCCTGCACAAGCTCAGAAAAACAAGAACTTAAGGTCCTAGTACCTGAAGATATATATGACCCGTCCGGCGACTCTTCACTGCCACTTAGGCTTTTATCGCTAGAAAACTTTTCTGCTTCAGTGCTTCAGTGCTTTCTGAAACGGCACTTGAAGTTGACTCGGATTGCTCACAGTGTGGTACTCTCTCTCTCCCTCAAAAATTTTGAAATCCTACCAAGGGCCAAAATGTAACGGCCTACCCACGTAGCTTGCTTTCATGCGAACGGGCTGGGTGAAAATTTATGAGACTGTAACCGGCTAACCTACGCAGCCGATTACCAGGGAGAGTGTATCCTAGCCTAAAAGACACTAAAACACTGTGGCAAAAGCTGCACTTTTACTGACCAAACTAAATAACCAAAATGATGCAAAGCACTACACAAATTCTAGTTCAGTCGGGGTTTCCAACACCCGCTTCAGCATCAGCCTATCCGGCAATTGCGCTGTCCTCAACACTGGCTTTGCGACAGCCCAGTGTAAAACTACAAACCCAAGCCCGAAAAAACTAAGGCAAACTAGGCTTCTAAGTCAAGCCTTCCCAAAAGGACACTACTCCAGTGAGCATTCAAGCGGACTTCTACTGCGAGTCCTGGAGCTGCAGAGTAGACTTCTTATTCGAGTCTTGAAGGCAGACTTCTTAATCGAGTCTTGGAACCAACCTTCCCAGTCAACTTCCGAAACCAGACTGATTCTCGAGTTTTGGGTCCGCCTTTTATACTCTCCAAAACTCCCACTTTTGCCTCGTAAAACCTAAAGTTTTACCACGCAAACTTTTAAACTTTGCTTAAAACTTCTCCTAAAAACCTTATATGAAGCATTATAAAATTGTGTCATTTTTAGAGAATCATATAATTTTAGTTTTTAGACAGCTCGACAAATACGCAAGGGGGACTGCTTCCTTTTTGACAGCTTGACAAACCGCAAGAGGGGAACCGCGCTTCCTTAGTTCCTCTTTTAACACACGCATATATATATATATATATATATATATATATATATATATATATATATATATATAGCTGTACAGGTAAACTCAGCAGCATTGCACTCTGCTGCACACACTATATTACGTATGCTGCTGGTGCTGCTGCCAGCATATAAGTATATTCTTAAGCATTAGGCATATACTATGGTTTACATCTGCAGCTATAATACAACCTCACAGCAGCAATATAGCAAAGGATATATACGTAGGTATTAAGCTGATGTTTGAATGTAATGTGTGTATGCATTTAAGGTTCATTTTAATTAAAGTCTGACCAAAAAATGTAGGGAGCGAAATTGTTTTGTTTATACTGAACTACCGGTACATTTTTGCTGCAGCAATGTATATATTTTCTGAACCGTCATGACAAGAACTTTCTTTTGGTTGAAAAAAATTTCTTTAAAAATTAAAATTCATCAAAAGAAGCCGATTTTTTAAGTTTTGAAAGATCAGTAGAAGCCAAGAACTAGCCGTTCGGTGGAAAATTAGCCCATGTCCCAAACATATTGAATCCCGAATATCAGCTGATTTCGTCAAAAATTGCGATAGTTATTCGATTTTTCGATTTTCAAAATCCTTTGATCTTTGCCGCTTTTCCAACTTTGACTGGCTATTACTCGCGACTCACTCAATGCAAAATTATTTTTAATTGATTTTCAGGACCGCTTACGTGTCGGCTTTCATACGATATATGTGGTTTTTCAAAATTTGAAAATCTATTTTTTCGAAAAATACCACTTTTTGACCCAAAATTTCGACAATGCAAATCCAGCAGCGGGCAAAAATAATATTACCATAAACTTTAATCTGAGCTGAATCCAACGATATAAAGTTTTCGTGGGGACGACTTATATTGCAGCCGCAACGAATTTTTAAACAATTTCGCTTTTTAGCCGGGTTTTGGCTAGTTTACACTATTTGCGGCAAATCAATGCACAATATAGCACAACTTATCAGAAATCAGCTGAAATAGGAAATTCTTTAAAAATTCGTTGCTGGGGCAATTTAAGCCGTAGCCGCAGAAACTTTATATCGTTGGATTCAGCTCAGATTAAAGTTTATGATAATGTTATTTTTACCCACTTTTGCTGGATTCGCATTGTCGAAATTTTGGGTCAAAAATTGTCAAATTTTGAAAAATCACATATATCACATGAAAGCTGACACGTAAGCGGTCCTGAAAATCCAATTAAAAAATTTTTGCATTGAGTGAGTCGCGAGTAATGGCCAGTCAAAGTTGGAAAAGCGGCAAAGATCAAAGGATTTTGAAAATCGAAAAAATTGAATAACTATCGCAATTTTTGACGAAATAAGCTTATATTCGGGATTCAATATGTTTGGGACATGGGCTAATTTTCCACCGAACGGCTAGTTCCTGGTTTCTACTGATCATTCAAAACCTAAAAAATCGGCTTCTTTTGATGAATTTTAATTTTTTAAAAAAATTTTTTCAACCAAAAGAAAGTTCATGCCGTGACGGTTCAGAAAATATATACATTGCTGCAGCAAAAATGTACCGGTAGTTCAGTATAAACAAAACAATTTCGCTCCCTACATTTTTTGGTCAGACTTTAGGAACATTACTTTGCACGGCTACAAGACAAAAAGTAAAATTACCTTATATTATATATTCACTTACCTATATGCTAGAAAATAGAACATTTGATTCAAACATTCTCAATTTTAAAGGTTAGAATAAATGTTTCTTATTTTTTGACAAAGTAATGACGAAGTTCTACATATTTATTATTTATTTTTACTAAATATTCAGCAGTTGAAGCTGATAAAATGACTAAACGCTTTTACGGAACTTATCTGGGAGGAATGCAATACATTGCAACGTTATCTTAGCTAAATATTTCAACAATTAGCAGTTGAGAGTGAGTTATGAGCCCGATTTTGGGCTCTTCGCTTTAAGAGCCGATTTAGGAGGTCTCTTAGTTTAGGAGCTCTTTGTGAAACACCATTCTCCTAACCAGGCGCGTAGCGAGGGGGGCATGCCCCCCCCGAAATTGGATTGCCCCCCTGAAAATATCTGGCATCAGGAAATATTTATGACGCAGACAGCAGCTGTAGGCTGCGTTGAGCCTGAGAATTGATGAAAATTAAAGCAATTTAGAAGTAAAATTCAAAATTTTTTCGCGCCTTCGGCGCGAATTATATATTGCTTATTTCGTATATATTCGTCAATCTTAAAATGTCTTTTCAATTCACGTAATCGTAAATGTTATATACCTGATCTTGGTTAATAATGTTGTAAAGTATAGTACCTAATATATTGGCAAAAAGTTTTGGCCACCCTGTAACTTTATATATACAAGTTAGTACTTCTTCATTAGTTAATTTCCTTCATATAAATTTACGAACAGGCTTTCTGTTGTTTAAACCAAACCGCTTTTGATTATACTAAAGGACGAAAAATGTGCTCGAGAAAACTTCGTTTCAGGCAGAAAAATAAAAATTCTTCAACTTCTGGGGCTGCGCCCCCCGAACCCCCAACTGGATAGAGACAGTTGTGTAAATTATTCAAAGGCGGCATCTTTTATTTGCTGTTACATATATCTCTTAAAATTGTTAATTTAAAACCCGGAAAATAAGCTAACGTAATAAAATGCATGCGGTCTCTGCGTGGCCGTTATCGAGCTGTCTAAAAACTAAAAATTTCAGATTTAAAAATGACACAATTTTATAATGCTTTCCATATGGTGTTTTTAGGAGAAGTTTTCTGAAGCAAAGTTTAAAAGTTTGCGTGGTAAAACTTTAGGTTTTGCGAGGCAAAGCGGAGTTTTGGAAAGTATAAAAGGCGGGACCCAAAACTCGGAGAATCAGTCTGGTTTCGGAAGTTGACTAGGAAGGTTGGTTCCAAGACTCGATTAAGAAGTCTGCCTTCAAGACTTTAAGAATAAGAAGTCTACTCTGCAGCCCAGACCAGTAGAAGTCCGCTTGAATGCTCACTGAGTAGTGTCCTTTGGGAAGGCTTGACTTAGAAGCCTAGTTTGCCTTAGTTTTTTCGGGCTTGGGTTTGTAGTTTTACACTGGGCTGTCGCAAAGCCAGTGTTGAGGACAGCGCAATCGTCGGATAGGCTGGATGCTGAAGCGCGGTGTTAAAACCCCGACTGAACTGAATTTGTAGTGTTTGCATCATTTTTGGTTATTTAGTTTGAGCAATACGTAACTGAACGAAGCATA
>JASAND010011973.1:0-66654 GCA_030248195.1 Trissonchulus latispiculum
ACTGTTNAAATTTGTTGAGTGTTTTAATCACTATCGGAGACCGTACTGTTAGTGTAAGTGTCAGTGTATACTTACTACCTACCTACCAAGCAAGCCAAGTAAAATGTAGTACTGTAACTTACTGTCGTTGTGTTTGTACCGAAAATTGTAGTGTCCTGTTTTTTGCTTGTCATGGTTTCTTGCTGATTTTCGTTTCGATGATAACAATTTTAGTAAAAGTTTTCATACTTGTTATTTGTTCGTCGAAGTTGTTGTCGAATCTTGTAATGTCTTAAAACTGCTTTCAATTTTGTGGCTGGGACTTTTCTTTCATTCTTGCGAAGATGTATAGATATGGCGCTTTTTGTGAAAATTTATGACTTTATTTGGAAGGATCCTAAGTAGTTGGCTTTGTATGGGAAACTGGTTGCAGCGCTTCAATAACCAGTTTATTTGGCGATGTATAATATGAAGTCGAGATTTTATTTTTTTGTAAAATTTGTAAAATGAACTTTGAAACCGGCATTAATTCCATTGTGTGCAAGGTATTGCTTATTAACTATGGTCCATTTGCGGCTTGGGGTTTCTGTAGAACTCTAAAGCTTTCCGGTTTATTTTGGGCAGAAGGACAATTATCTTTTCTGAGAAATTTTTCCTATTTTTTTGCAATTTATGATGATGATTAGGTGGATTGATAAAAGCAGTAGAACGGTGTTTTCTAGCCGTTAGCGAGTCCGAGTGATTATGCGCGCTATAGGGAAATTATTACAGGTACGGCATTGCGGCAGAATACGTATATTTACGCGTTAGTTGAGCGCACGCAAATACTGTAATTTATTTGCCTTGTGATATAATGTAAGCATAAGATTCATTATAACTGTCCACACGTATGTTAAGTTAAGGTGCATTGTTTGTGGAAAAATGGTATCGTGATGTCGCGGGGACGGGCATGTGCAGGCCCACCCTCACCCAGAGACCAGTAAAAAGTGGGTAGACCTCATCCGCGAAAAGACACAACTGCAGACCCCTTTCTGATACGCCGGTGCTTTGAGGTCTAGCTAATTTTGACATTTCACTGTTGCCTCAAACTTGTTTATATTTGGGTGTTGTTTTGTTTGAATTCGTCAGTTTAACTTTGTCAGTCTTCGGAACTAAAGTGTATGTGATAAGCAATAATAAGATTCTCTGTGTGTGCCAAGAATCCAACGTCGTTCGTTCCTTTTGGATGAAATTAAGGCGGCAGGAAAGACAGGGTGGGTAAGTCAAATCAAGAAGAACCTTAAGGGGGATGGCACACTTGACTTAAACCTAATTGCTGCGATAGGAGAGAAAACGTCGCACGGGGGGTGACCGATAGCTAATTTTTTCCAAATGTTAAAACCACATTTTGTAGTGGGCCAGCCATTTGTTTTAAGCTTCAGCTCCTTTTGACGATACATGTCAAATAGGAAAAGGTGTGGTGTTATTTCTACATTGGGTGTGATACGTGTTCATATGATGCATATGTGATGACAGAAGACTGGGAAATGGTTTTGGTTTGGGCATAGTAAATATGCGTACATGTGATTATGTGTGAGTGCCTGAAACCCTTTACTGACGTGTGCATCATATTAACAGTGAATAAATAATGAAGCAGTTGATTACAGAGTTGAGTAAGAGTGAGAAGAGAGTAGAGCATAGGAGAGGAAGGGGGGGGGGAAGAGAATTCCAGAATTGACGACAGAAGATGAACCCAAGTCTGTGTTGGCTGGTCTACTTCGTCTTCTTTCATGTCCATTGCCTTTGTGCTCTCTCTCTCTGCCTCTTTGCTGTGTCTGCTTTTATGCCTTTTCTTTTCATTGCAGAGGTTGCCTTTACCTTACACTCACGAAATGGAACAAATTTGTACGTTGAGCTTCTCCTACTCCCTTACCTCCAATGGTGATATACCATTTGGTGTGATGTCGTTCTGTTCTGTTTAACGTAGACCATGAGTATGGAATGGACTGAGCTTGTTGAAATGCACAGGGACTTTGCAGGTTACATTCCTAGCTAGCGGATTTTTTCGTCAAAAAAGAAAATTTTAAAAAATCACCAACTGTAACCATGCACAGTAATGTTGAAGGGCTATTTTACGGCAACGGAGGTTTTTCCGTTTTTCCTATTTTTTCCAATGAGGAAGAAAAATGGAATGCTTGCTGTGATTTTAACATTTCCATATTTTTACCATACGTATATATATTTGTAGAGTTAAAGAGTTAATTCTCCATCCACCCTGTACATTTTATTGCCATTTTTATAGTTTCAGTTAACAAACAACATCTTCAGTTGTGTACAGAATTAAAATTAGAAATTTTTTATGTTATATAATTGTTAATACAGAATTTTATAAAACCTCAGCACAAGATATTTTTAAATGTGCTGAAATAAAGAATCTCTGAATATTAAAAAACTAACTAGAACTGTGATGTATAGACATGTATTGCTCAGTTCTCCACGGTTCTTTGCGATGCTTTTTAAATATCCAACCTAACAAATCTTTGAATCGCCCACCCACCAGCCTCCACCTTCTTTCAAGAAATGGAAGTAATTGTGGTTATGAACAAGTTATGTATTATATATATATATATATATATATATATATATATATATATATATATATATATATATATATATATATATATATATATATACCATTTTTACATTTAAAGCTGGTGCTACGAGTTGTACATTTAGTCTGCCATGACTTTTTGTTGCTATTATGTTATTTTCGTATATATTTTGCCTAAATTAAACAACCGTATACGTGCATACCAACACTGTGACTGCTGGTGGTCTGTTTTGTTTTGGAGTTATTTTGGGACTGTGTCCGTTGGTAGAAGAATGTGTGTTTTGTTTTTAAGTACAGTAGCCGAGCTCAGAGGCTATTAGCTGAAACTGCACCTATGTGAAATGGTTCTTTCAGAAATACGTGACATAGACAGATAAGATAAATAGGCTTTTTCTTCTAAATGTATTTTTCATAGATCTGGGCGAGCTCACTTTTTCTGATCTCAAGTTTTTTTGCGCCTAGATTTAGAAATTTGACGAATGACCTTTCAGTTTTACTCTTTTTAGCTGATTCTGTTCGTGTCATATGGGCTTTCTGCTAGAAGCAAACTACGAAACTATCTAACTATATATACAAAACGAGTGTAGATTAGGGGTCTGTAGCAGCCTAGCTTTTAGTTGACAGTTATCTGTGGTGTGCTGACTATATAATTGGGTAAAAATTCCAGAATTTTAAGCCACCCCGTGCTGTGCGCAGAGTTGGAAGCGGGTACCATTTTGGCGTCCCGCCCCGCCCCGCTACCCGCAGCCAACTGATACCCGCAAGATACCCGCAAAATTTTTCGAGTGTATACGATTACTATGATGTTAAATTTATTAAAAAATGTCAATAATTAAAAACAAACTTTGACAAAACAAAACACAGCGATGCTCCAGTGTCCAGTGAAAATACCCGGCGAAGCCAGGAAAGAAAAAATTATAAGTTGTCCGACTAAAAGTAGCCCGCGGATAGCCATATAGTCATCAGGACTTTTCTAGAATATTAGTTTGAAAATTTTCTTGAGCAAGCATTCCCAGTTTCGAACAATTTTTAAAAGGTTGCAGCGTAACCTTATGTACCATCCCACTGAACGCCACTAAAGGCATTTAAGCTTTGCGTATAGCATAACAAAAAAGTATAACAAAAACGGCACGTATAGCAAACGGTGTGCTGAAAAATTAAGTTTGTTTGCTTACTGAAAGCAAGAAATGCAAGTAGAGATCTCGATCAATGTACAGCATGTACATGCTGTAGGATCTAGCAACACCACATAGCTTATGATTACGTTTCTGGATATAACCAAATAGAACAAGTTTAATCAAGGGCCCATGTGCGCAGAAATTAGTAGTCGTGGAGAAGGGTACCCAGCCAAAATTAGCGAATTTTTTGAAATCACCAACATGAATTCTGTTTTTTTCTCAATACTTTACGGAAAAGTGTTAGAATTTTAGTGAATATATCAACAAGAGATACCCGCAACTACCCGCGCGGGTAGCCTGCGGGTAGCAACATTTCTATTACCCGCGGGTACCCGCGGGTACCCGTGGGTACCCGCTACCCACTTCCAACTCTGGCTGTGCGATAGTCAGAGTATTGGTAACGTATATATATAGTTGTATATATATTACATATACATATACATATATTCCATGTCTTAAGCTTTGGGCCAAAGTAGGTTATCGAAATTGTACCTAATTTTATGTAAAACAGCAATTTTCCTTAAAAAATTTCGCGCCTTCGACGCGACACAATTGTTTGTCATCACAGAATCCTTACAGTGTAGATAATTATGCCTTCTTTATATTAAGTGAAAAGATTTTTGTGGCCTAAATTTTTAGACGACCGCCTGAAAATTATGATCAGTGGTACACAAACTTCGATAAGCTTGAGGCTACTGTGCTTTTGTATATAGTTCAGTTGGCAGAACGTGTGCCTAGTGCGCAAAATTTGTCCGCCGAATGTCCAAATTTTTCTGATTTTCAGTGGTACCTATGTGACTTTCTTCTTCTTTCTTAAAGATGAAGCTTAGGTTTAAAAGCTTGAATGAAAGTATCTTTTTGCTGAAAAATATTTATATAAGTTATTTAAATGTTGATATTTAACTTACTTAACTAAAACTCATATTTGAATACACATAACTTCGGAAGAGCTTAAAATATAGTGCGGGCTTTTGCGGGCAAAAAATTTTGTATGCGGGCCGCGGGCCGGTCCTGTGCGGGCCGCGGGGCGGGTATGGGCCGCAAATTTCGGCCCGCGTCCAACTCTGGTAGGGTAAACTCGTCTATAGTTGACACTTTTTGACAAAAATTCATTCCGAGAAAAATTACTCAAAATTTTCAGCGGCTACCCCATATAAATTTTAGAACATTTTCTCATCTTTCTAGCGACATATCACATGTAGTTTTGTATTGAGAAGTGGAAAAATTCTTCGCAAAACCGTAACTGTACTAAATTTTTGACAGCTCGGATAATGTGGACACGTAGTCCGGGCTAAGTGGACACAACTCGGCTAATGTTGTCACGTATGTTTTACACGTATTTCAGATTGCAATAAAAGCCAAAAACAAGAAATTAGTAAAATGTTAAAATGATCAAATTAGTGGTTTTGCGGGAGAAGTTTTAAAACTTTTTGTCCTGTCAAGTTCCCACTCTGTAGGCCTCACAACTTAACCAATTGAGCTGAAACTTCGTAAAGGTATGTTTTTCAATGCGCTGATTTCGAATATGCAAACAAATTTCGACTTAAAGGAAAAGGAATATAATTCTTTGATTTCGGGGTGTCCACTATACCCGGCGAAATTGTCAACTTAGGCCGAGTTGTTTGAAATTTGATAGAAAATAGAAAATATACAGAAAAAATTTTTGCACTGCGAAATTTTAATTTTCATTAGCTAATATTAATCTGCACAAAATTTGCTTTCGGATGATCATAAGGTTTTCAACTTCACTGGCGGAAATGGGCACGAACTCAAGCTCTGAAGCTTAGTATTTTTGCCAAAATCCTTAGCATTTTTGAACTTTCACAAAATACTTGATGTTTGGATGCTTCGTATTCGCAGTGTATCCAACGTAGCATCACAAATGATATGTCGTTGGATAGCCCAAAGATTGAGCTATTGAGCTATCACATGTAGTTAATTTCCGCAGAAGAAATTATTCCTACTGGATTATATTTGCACAGAAGCTTAGTATTGTTAACTATACCCGAGTGTCCACTATAAACGAGTTTACCCTATATGATGCTGAAATATTCGTAATGCACAGTTTATTTGAGAGAACATGCACTTTGAAATGGATTGGATCCCCAAAATATTATAGTGCGATAGTGCGGTAGACCACAAGATTCTATATTCTATGTTCTAAAACCTAATAGAAGAATTGTTTAAAAATCAGGGCTTTTCATGGCCGGGTCGGGCCGCGCCGCGCAGACCTAAACGGCACTCAGGTCCGGGCCAGGGCCTAAACTTTTTTTACACAGGGCAGAGCCGGGTCGAGCAGACCTAAAATTTGCACAGGGCCGGAACAGGCCGGGCCGAAAAAGCCGGCATTGATCTCATATCTATTACACACATTCACCTTCACGGGTCTGAATTGTCAGGCCCTGCGCTGCCCTACCCGTCAAAAGTATCACTCGGTCCCGCTCGCCCAGCACCCAAAGTTTTCCTTAATTGGTTCTGCCTGGCCCGGCCCGTTTCACCTTGGCCCTGGCTTCTTAGGGGTCTAAGTGAAGGTCTCTACTTTAAAGGATACTTACTTGTACCTAACGTGCTCGGAACTAATTACATTCTATTGCTCCGAAGATGTGAAGTTATATATTTTGTAAACTAACGATTCATATCTTGTTGGTTACAGATGTTATGTTGCTGCAGAAAGTAGCCCTTTTTTGGAAAGAGACTATGCCATCATGTCATTAGTTTGTTTTCCTTGAGTGACATTTTCTGAACATTCAGTATATATGTCGTAGTACAGTATAGCATTCAGTACAGTGCGGCATTGTACTAAAGTCTGACCAAAAAATGTAGGGAGCGAAATTGTTTTGTTTATACTGAACTACCGGTACATTTTTGCTGCAGCAATGTATATATTTTCTGAACCGTCATGGGTGATTGTTTGGTATGCGCACACCTTACAAAATTTTCAAGTTTCTCAAAACCATCTCCTTTGGTATGCGCACACCTTACAAATTAAGAGGCATACGGTAAAAGGCATCTACTTTGGTATGCGCACACCTTACAAAATTACAATTTTCTCAAAACCATCTACTTCGGTATGCGCACACCTTACAAAACGGTTCTCTATTGTATATTCCCTAATATTTTCTGGTCAGTTTTCAACTATTTCTTGTTAATTGTTCTGGAGTTCACAAGTTTCACAATTATTGAAATGATCAAATGCAAAGCACTTAATGCAGAACATTATGAAACATTTTAAAAAGTTATCTACAGGAAATTAGCGCTGGAGTTCGGCCAAAAAGTGCAACAATGGACGCTTTCTGTGACAAGCAAACCAACAATGGGTGGCCAAATGATTACCAAATGATTGTGGTGAAGAGATTACCACAAATTCCTCGTTTACATCTCAGCAGGTTGGTCTTCAGGGCTCCCCAATGAGTTTCGATCCGTTTAGTATTAGCACCGTTAATCGGATTAACAAAATTTCGGGAGTGGTTAACAGTTCTGTGGAAATACTGTCCCCCAGGTAGGAATAACGGCCATAGGCTCGCCCGCCACTCATCACTGATGATTGTGGTTCTTGGGGCAATGTGTTGCTGAACCAAAGGCATGAAAAATGAGCTGAGGTTTTCTGTCGTCGGAGGCGGTAAACTTCAAATATCCAGCAAAATTATCAAATGCTTCATAATATTCTGCCTTAAGGGGGGGGGAGAAATGCAGATGCAGAAAATGCAGAAAAAACCAAATTTCTGCGCCAGAAAATCTCGACACTGGCAAAAGATTCCAAGGGACATTGAGTATCGTTTGAAACCTTTATACATATACTGTGTCATTGTGGATTCAGAATTTTCAATTAGAATGTCTACTTTTTATAATATGTAGTCAAATATGTAAAGTGTAATATGTATGTCTTAATATGTAAAGGCTTAATTCAAAATTCTAATTCCACAGTGACACAGTATCTGTTTAAAACAGGGTTTTTTTTGGTTGCGGACAAGTGTGCATTTTTTGTGCATTTTTAAAAAATAGTGTGCATTTTGGAAAAAATGTGTGCATTTTTAAAAAATTGTTTATTTTGAACTATAACGTAATTTTTGGCCGTAATTTTGTGTTCTACGCATTTTTGACTTCAACTGGAATCCCACGCTTTAGTTGATGTTTTGATGACGATTTTAAATCTTAACTTGTTAGCACACGTATACTGATATTTAGGCAAATGCAGAACTATACAAACTAACTTATATAGGTGTCGGGTTTTGACGCCTGCAATGCTGTGAACCTATTAAGCGCAAAATTGTGAATAACATAAAATCAACATAGGATTGTCAATTTGCTGCCAAATTTACTTATATAATTCAAGACAAAGTAACGATAAGATCCGAGCTGAAATTACGTATTGGTGTAATTCAGCCCTGTTCTGCGGGTAGCCATTTAATATATATATCTAACGTATATATATAATGCAGAAATTAGATTGAAAGTCGACGCCGGGGAGGTCTGTGGGCGGAGTTCCCCAGAAGTTGGAAATTTTTTGCAATTTTGAACACGAAAGAAATTTTTATGAACAATTTCTTACCATTTTAACAGATTAACAAACGGCAATAAGAGAGCTAGCATTGCACACGTCGTACCGTTGTAGAGGAAGAAAATGTAAAGAAATGCTTTAAGAAAAATTGGCTTAAACCAGCCTTTTATTTTTGACGATGAAGGAACGCACACTAGTATAAATATATACTTACAATCTAAAGCAAAAATATTTCAATAATTAGTGGCTTTAGTGAGGAAGAATAAAACAAAGAAAGGTTGTAGCGACGTTGCCATGACCGAAAAATAGTAAGTAAGAAAAAGCGGGGGTCTGGGGGCGGCAGCCCCCAGCTAAAAGCTAGAGCTTTTTTTAAAATTTAAAGCACTTTGGAAATTTTTTAGAGCATTTTGTGGTTAGCGGAAGCAAAATTTGACTGTGCATTTATGTGTGCATTTTTAAATTCGAGTGTGCATTTTGGAAAAAAAGTGTGCATATGCACAGTAAAATGCACAAAAAAAAAACCCTGGTTTAAAACGATACCAAATGTTACCCGGTACCTCACTCCAGTTTAGATAATTTTTGGCGCGCATTTTTTTGACACTTTTTCGATTTCCTATGCTTACAACATGCTGGTGGAAAAAAAAAAAAAAAAAAATTGGGGGGAGCCAGCCGTGAGGAAAAGGGGGTGGAAGGGGGTGAAGTTCGAGGGCTTGATTGTTAAATAAATATTAAGTTTTAATAAGTTTTAAAGATTGCACAGCTGAATTGAGTTGAAATTATGAAAATTTTTGAAATTTAATTTATATTTTACGCAAGAATTACAATTTTTATATAAAAATTACAAATAAACGTTTCATAACCTAATTGAGGCGCCATCAAACAGGTAGTATTTAGGACTAAAAAGCTTTAAAACCATGATCTCGAAAAGCTCTGATCTCGATTTATTGCCATTGTTGTTATATCTGAGACGGCGGAGAAAGAACCGTGGGATGAAGAAGCGACGTTGCTGGGTTCGCCGAATTTTCCAAAACCGATCCAGCCATGGAGAGTTTAACTTTCTGCACAAAAAAGTGCACAGCAGCAAAAAAAGTTAACAGCAGCAAAAACAACACTTGCACTGAGAAAATCCAATACTGCCTATGTATGCTCCGCCCACCTGATGTCTAGACGCTTCCTGATTGGCTATGCTTGTGCAAAAAGTTGAATTCAATTCAACTCTGCGTTGTGCTTGTGCTTGTGCTTGTGCTTGTGCTTGTGCAAGTTTTTGATAGTGTGAACCGGTTGTGCTTGTGCTTGTGCTTGTGCTTGTGCTTGTGCTTGTGCTTGTGCCCTAGTGTGAACCGGCCTTACCTCTGCTTTGTGGTGAATTTTCTCTAGAACCGTAAAAGATCCGACGTAAATTTTATAAACTTGTTAAAACATCCCTCTTCGACAATAACAACCAGAAAATATTAGGGAATATACAGTAGAGAACCGTTTTGTAAGGTGTGCGCATACCAAAGTAGATGGTTTTGAGAAAATTGTAATTTTGTAAGGTGTGCGCATACCAAAGTAGATCCTTTTTACCGTATGCCTCTTAATTTGTAAGGTGTGCGCATACCAAACAAGATGGTTTTGAGAAACTTGAAAATTTTGTAAGGTGTGCGCATACCAAACAATCACCCCGTCATGGCATGAACTTTCTTTTGGTTGAAAAAATTTTTTAAAAAATTAAAATTCGTCAAAAGAAGCCGATTTTTTAAGTTTTGAAAGATCAGTAGAAACCAGGAACTAGCCGTTCGGTGGTAAATTAGCCCATGTCCCAAACATATTGAATCCCAAATATCAGCTGATTTCGTCACAAATTGCGATAGTTATTCAATTTTTTCGATTTTCAAAATCCTTTGATCTTTGCCGCTTTTCCAACTTTGACTGGCCATTACTCGCGACTCACTCAATACAAAACTTTTTAAATTGGATTTTCAGGACCGCTTACGTGTCAGCTTTCATTTGATATATGTGGTTTTTCAAAATTTGAAAATCGATTTTTTCGAAAAATACCACTTTTTGACCCAAAATTTCGACAATGCGAATCCAGCAAAAGTGGGTAAAAATAACATTATCGTAAAGTTTAATCTGAGCGGAATCCAACGATATAACGTTTTTGTGGCTACGGCTTAAATTGCCCCAGCAACGAATTTTTAAACAATTTCCTATTTCAGCTGATTTCTAACAAGTTGTGCTATATTGTGCATTGATTTGCCGCAAATAGTGTAAACTAGCCAAAAACCGGCTAAACAGCGAAATTGTTTAAAAATTCGTTGCGGATGCAATATAAGTCGTAGCCACGAAAACTTTATATCGTTGGATTCAGCTCAGATTAAACTTTATGATAATGTTATTTTTACCCAGTTTTGCTGGATTCGCGTTGTCGAAATTTTGGGTCAAAAAGTGGTATTTTTCGAAAAAAATCGATTTTCAAATTTTTAAAAACCACATAGATCACATGAAAGCTGACATGTACGCGGTCCTGAAAATCCAATTAAAAAATTTTTGCATTGAGTGAGTCGCGAGTAATAGCCAGTCAAAGTTGGAAAAGCGGCAAAGATCAAAGGATTTTGAAAATCGAAAAAATTGAACAACTATCGCAATTTTTGACGAAATCAGCTGATATTCGGGATTCAATATGTTTGGGACATGGGCTAATTTTCCACCGAACGGCTAGTTCCTGGCTTCTACTGATCTTTCAAAACTTAAAAAACTCGGCTTCTTTTGATCAATTTTAATTTTTTTAAAATTTTTTTCAACCAAAAGAAAGTTCTTGCCATGACGGTTCAGAAAATATATACATTGCTGCAGCAAAAATGTACCGGTAGTTCAGTATAAACAAAACAATTTCGCTCCCTACATTTTTTGGTCAGACTTTAGTACAGTATGGAATGCTCTACTGTACTAGACAATGCCGCACTGTACTGAATGCTATACTGTACTGCGACGTTTATAGGTACGGACGGTTTCATCAATATTTTCGGAAAAAAACTCCTGAACTACCGCTCCGCTTCGAATTTTAGCTTCGATGCTGAGTTCCTTTGCCCAGGTTACTGTGGCATTACATATTGGAAGTGAAACCTTTGAGCAATATATAGTAAGCTATTGGTCAACATATGGAATGCCTGCTTGCCGTATTTTTGACATTGAAGATACAAAGTATATATTATGAAAATAATTCCTTTTTGATTTCGCATGTATTAAATAAGTTCTCTTAAATTCCGTTTACTTTGTTCAGTCAGTGAAACTTGCACTTGAAACCGCTTGAAACTGTGAGCAGCGTTTTTCCCCGAAAATTGTTGAGCAAATTGGCTTAGCAAGTGGCCTGCAGGGAAGCAGGAAGGAAGAACTTTATGCTTCAAAACACCCGTAAGCACACAACTTGCTTATGGAAATGACAGTAGATTAATCAAATGGACTTTTTAGCATAATAAGCATGGCTTTGTAAAATATTTTCATTGGCAGGACTTTTTTCGCGCATTGAACATATGATCTTGATCGATTGCCCTGCAAAACCAACTTTTATGTTTATCGAGGCATTTTTTAAAATATGGGTGACGTTACGACCAACAGACGCTTGAGTATATCATGCTTGCTTGTTTTTAAGTTCTATAGGCTCATATAATGCTTCAAAATGGTGATAATTTAAGGCCGGTTCACACTGACGCCTTAAAACTGAGTTTTAAGGTTTTAAGGTTTTAAGTTTTAAGCGACGGTGTTCACACTCAGTTTTAAGTTTTTAGTTTTAAGTTTTAAGAGCTCCTTAAAACTTAAAACTGGACTTGAAAATTGTTCAAGTCTTAAAACTAGTTTTAAGGATTTTAGTGCAGAACATAGCGTTTTGATTGACAGCAAGAGCAATCCTATCCTGTTAAAACTTAAAACTGGCAATCCAGTGTGAATCAATCCTTGCTAAAACTAAATTTCTTAAAACTAAAAACGTTAAAACTTAATAACTTAAAACTTAAAACTACGGCAGTGTGAACCAGGCTTTAGTGTTGCCGGCTGGTTTGCCTGCGTTACTGACACGGGGCGCCAATTCTTGTGTCAAAATTTGCGTATGCTAAAGTATGTATATATGTATATGTGATGATGATACACAAATTTAGCTTCTGTATACTATATATGAGTTTCGCGGACTTTACCTCTTTGACTTCGGTATCTACATATTTAGGATCTTTTGCGCTTTTCCCCCCAGCCCTAACTTTTGAGTTTTTGACCAATAACTTTGAAATTTGGTGTGGGTGCATACTAGAGGCTGCTCAATTGAAAAATTAAGAAATTTAAAAATTTTTTAAAAATTTTAAATTTTGTTTGGTAAGGGGGGACCAAGGGGAACCAAAACATTTTTTCAAAAAAATTTTGCTGAAAACTTGCATACAGGTGTTTTCTGGGGCGCTGAGCACGAATCTGAAATCCGTTTTTCGATTCAGCTTTTCGTTAGCTAAGTACAAGCTAAAGTTGTAAGCTTAACATGTAAGCTTATAGTGAGCTAACGAAAAGCTGAATCGAAAACGGATTTCGGATTCGTGCTTAGCGCCCCAGAAAACCCCTGTGTGCAAGTTTTCAACAAAATTTTTTTGAAAAAATTTTTTGGTTCCCCTTGGTCCGCCCTTACTAAACAAAAATTTAAAATTTTTTAAAATTTTTTAAGTTTTTAAAATTTTTCAATTTTTCAATTGAGCAGCCTCCAGTATGCACCCACACCAAATTTCAAAATTATGGGTCAAAAAAATCAAAAGTTAGGGCTGGGGGGGAAAGCGCAAAAGATCCCATATTTATTATACTTTTTGCCCAGTCCTACATATCTTGGATGAATTTGTTTTAAGGTGGTGATTCCGTTTGGGCACATATTATTGGTTGACGGTTCAAATCAAGATGAAATTTGATGAAACTTTCCAAAATAATTTCTTTTAGCATTCTAACACCCTCCGCGCAATCCCTCTTCAAAACTTTGACGTCTCCACTCAGGACAGTTTATGCCGATTTTTGATATTTAGACATTAGCTGCACAGCTCTGACTATATTCAATCGAAAGATCTTGTTGAGCTCTACATGTTTGTTTTTAAAGCTCCTTTCTAGCTTTTCTCAATAGTGAGATATAGCTGATTTTCTTATTTTGGGGTTAAAAACTTGTCATTTTTGCAGAAATCAAACAATCCGCCTTTTCTTGAGCTACACAAGCCTAAAAATTATACAAAGGGTATCAGTTTGAAGATCTCACCGAGGGCGATTATCCGTGATATTATAATCTTCGAACTGCTATCCCGTACGATGCTATCGTAAAAAATGTAGTTTTTGCAAAAACATGACCAAATTTTTTCCAGCGATTGTGGAGCATTCACTATGCAAGCTAGAGGGTTGCCACTTACTGGACGTGTTTTACACAAAAATACCCAGGGACCCTTTTTTAGTTGCCCTGATTGCTGCTTTCTGGCTAAAGTGGTCGCTTGCCAAAGTTGGGAAAAGTAGGCAAAATCCAGGTTGCGCTTACATTTTAGCTAATTTCTTTATAACAAAGAGCGGTTTCATAATAATTAAAAAAGGGTCTCCAGCTATTTAATAGTGGAATCGAATTATGTGACTGACGCCTCATGAAAAAATTTACTTTAGTCTGCAAAAAATCTGAAAAATTAAATCACTTCGAAAATACAGTAAAATAAGTTCCAAGAACTAAAGTTAGGTTCACTGTATTCATTAGAAAGAGAACATGTTAAGCTCCATTTCGATATAAAAATGGCCTCTTAACTCCAAGGAATGAATGAGTAATAAAGGTTCAAAATTGATGTCTCCAAAAGGAATCACCACCTTAAGCACATATTCGGTGTTGTGTTACGTCTAAAAGCCTCTTTGTTTTTTCTGTGATCTAATCAATCTGCTTTCACTCTTTATCCCACTCTCAGAGTCCAAGGTCAGAGCATTTGGCTCAAGAGCTCGAGAACTCCGAAATGACCGGGAAACCTGGGATTCCAGTCAGCGTGGAGAGCGGCGAGGCGCAAAAGATTTTTTGATAGTAGAGAGACCTGAACAACCAAGTTCAAGAGGACGGCCCAACAGCAAGTCAGACCGGAGACGCCCAAAAGGGAACTGCAGACGCAGGCCAGCAGCTTAGCAGACTTACATATGCAGACGCACTTGCAGACCTGGAAATAAAAAGCAGACTTTTGCGATGACCTGTAGATACACGCTCAGTATACTCTATGAGCAAAAAGTGCTCACAGAGACGGTTTATGTGCATTTTGCTCGTAGAGATCGTCCCTATGAGCAGTGATCATATGACCATGCTCATACAGATGTGAGCTTTACTAACTCTGTGAGGAAAAAATTTTTTGAAAATGCTAATTAGCTTAATTAAGCTGAGCTTATGCGTAAAAATGGCTTAGGCATAGACGTGTAAAAGCACGCTCTATTCTAAGCCTAACACGCTCTCGGTAAGCCTAGGCGCTGCCGCGGATGAACGCGTTATTTGCCGGTGCTCACAAGGTAGGAAAGATGCATATATTTTTTTCATTTTCAACATTTCCAAGCAGAATGTCAACTGATGTTGGTGGTATTGGTATTGCTGGTGTCATGAAATTAATGCCAATGTTTCTCGCCAGTGTACTTTTGGAGTATAAATTTTAAAAGATTTAAAGTTTTGTTAGTATTAATTAAGTTGTTCTAATCATTTTTAAACTAAATAAGTAAATATTGATAAAGCAGTTAAAGTTGATGAAACTTAGGCAAACTCATGATTAGTTTGATGATATACCTGATCAGCTTAAACAGCTTAAGCTTTGCCTTTTGATTTGTAATATAATATGCAATCTTTTCAAATAATGAACAGGTGCAATGTTTTTATTTAGAAGTATATATATCGTTGGCAGTTTTTCCTCGTTTTGCTTATATTATTGAACAAATATATGCTTGGTCTATTTCGGTATTATGATTTGATTTATGTTATGTGAAGTGTGCGCTGATTTACGCATTTTTCTTGTTTTCTTGATTTTTAATGATGCCAGTTTGTTCGTTTACGTGCGTAGTTAAGGTTGAGATTATTAATCGTATCTGGATGGTTAATGAGCATAATTAATGTTTAAGTAGGTCCCAAGGCCCAGTATAATGTGGACATAAAAATTAATATCCGTTTTTTAGTAAATTAGTTTTCTCCCTTAGTTGTATTAATAATGCCGTAATATATACGTGTGCGCAGGTTAATGTCCTAGCATATTGTACATACACTTTTATATATTATGTTCTGCTGAAACAGGTTATGAGTACATTATGCTGTTGTGGAATATAGGATTTGCATTCTCAGGGCCTCCATTTCTATCTACAGGGATCCTAGATGACAGTATATTACCATAGTATTATTGGGGCGTTGAAACCAATTTTAGCTTCAAAGCATTTTATGTCACGTACGTAATTTACTCATTGAAAATTCCAGAATAGCTGCTTTGTTTAATCAGCGTTGTTAATCTATTGTCCTATCGCCGTTATTGTGTTCTCCTCTACTTATTAAGTATGTTAAGGTGAGGTCTCGTTTGATTGACTCGATCTGCGGCTATTGTCACAGCACTGTCAACGTCCAATGTATGTTTATATATTTGTAGAGATAAACGGGGCCACAATTACCGAATCGAGTGGCCCTGGTGCCGGGATGGGGCTGGGCCTAAAGATGGGGAGGGGTCATCAAAAATGGACTGGGGATCGCTGCCCTTGCTCACCCGGATTATGTTGCTTTCGTAGTATATAATTAATTATTATTAGTATTATTTATTAATGTCTTGGGAGTAGAGACCTTCACGGGCCGAAATTTTCAGGCCCGGCCCGGCCCGGCCCGTGAAAATTTTGGGTCGGCCCGCCCCGGTCCGGCCCGCTCCAAAAAATTTCGACCTCGGCCCTGCTCGGCCCGGCCCGCTCCAACTCAGGCCCGGCCAGGCCCGGCCCGTAAGTTTAAAACTGTAGTCAAGTTTTTTGGTATGCAAACACAGCTTAACATTGACATTTTTCGTCAAGTTTTTGTATTATATGATTTCGGCGTACTCGTCCTTTCTCCTCAACATCTTTGCTTCAGGTTATGAGAATTTTAAAACACTTAGGGTGGACCCCCTACAACCCTTTGACGAACGAATTTGAAGTCAAGTCAAGTCCAAGAGTTTTCGTTCAAAATTAAAATTATTGGCGTAAAAGATTATTATTATTATTAGGCGTATTATTATGCGTAAAAGAAGTACGGACCTATTTAGAAACTTAGAACTTCGCAACTATTTTCAACAAAACCATGAAAGCAATCAATACCTATATGGTTTCCGAAAAATGTAAAAGATTAAGTCGTCATTTAAAATGATAAAAGACCTCAAATATTTCTGCATGTGGTTGGAGAACTTTTAGCAAATATATATTATTAAAAGGCAATAAATATAGAAGAAATGTAGTGAATCTTGGTCGGCCCGGCCCGCTCTTGCATTCGGCCCGGCCCGCTCCCAAATTTTTTCTCCTTGGCCCGGCCCGCTCGACGTTAGGCCCGGCCTGGCCCGCGGGCCGGGCGGGCCGGGCCGACGGGCATGAGTGAAGGACTCTACTTGGGAGCATCTAATAATGTGCCGTGCCAACGTTTTTGGTATAGTTTGTTCTTTGGTAATATATATATATATATACTTGCCCTTGTGCTTGTGTAAAGCTGTCGTTGGTCACTTACTGTAAATCGGCTTTGACGTACACTGCCTTTACAATTTTGAAAGGTTTTTGCATGTCAATTGTCAATAATTATGTTAGGATGTAAAAGTAAAAATGTCTGATTTGAGTGTAAGCAGATTGCAGATAAACTTATGAAAAAATCAATCTTGAATTGTATATATAGTTGATATATCTACCTGAATAGAATTGTTCAGTTTGTTATGTTCGACTGTGCAAGCAGCACTGATAAGGTAAGCGTCGTTTAGCAACATTTTGCTTTTACAACAGCAGCAACATTTTACACACTGTTTACATAAATGCTTTCATATTTATTTTTGCCATATTTTTACCGTTAAAGGCTTATATATAAAATAGTTTTTGCTTGTTTTGTGTGCTGCAGTATTCCATTTGTGTTACGTTTGGATTGACTCAGCATTTTTCATCTCAAAGTTGCTGTTGTTGATTATGGGTTGAGTTCCCCGTAGCCTTGTCTAGATGTTTTCTCTTTCTTTTGTCAGTATCAGTATAAATTACTGTAGCTGTGTGTGTACCCTGTGTACAGAAAGCACCAATGATATAGAATTTATGTGCTTTTCTCTCCTGGCGCTGTGGTGTTAGTGGTTGCACGCCTTACAGGTGGGAGGTCCGTGGTTCGATTCCCAGCGGAGCCAAATCTTTACACCTGAACGAAACAGTGGATGAAGATCATCGGTTCACAACTCAGTCGTGTGCCTCTGTAGATGTCGCGTCGTCTGTGGCGACGGCGAGAGTGTAGGTAATTCACCAGTAAAGGTATTAGTATTCGGCAAGACTACAAGTATAGGTTGTTGCACAAAATAGAGTGCACTAGCTGATTTACAGGCACGCTAAGCGAAACTGCGAGGGGTTGTGATGCACGAGCGGAGCGAGTGCATTACAAACCCGAGTGTTTCGTGAAAGCTTGCGCGAGAATTTTTTGTGGTACGAGGGCGGAGCGAAGCGGAGCCCGAGTACCACAAAAGAATTCGAGTGCTAAGCTTTTTCGAAACACTCCGGTTTCACAACCCCTTGCAGTTTTGCTTGGCGTGTCCGTAAATTAGATGGTGCGCGAGAAATTATGCAACAACTTAGTTGTGAAATAGCTTAGTTCAAATTTAAAATACCGGAAATTTGAATTAGACTTGGCAGGTAGCACACGAGAGTGTTCCTCGCCCTGGGTCATGTGTTTGTCTGCGTTGTACGTAAAGCACATTATTCATTTATTACTTCAGTTTGGATACAAACTCCTTCTAGCTTTGTATGTCTGAAGCCTCGATAGCTCAGTTGGGAGAGCATCGGACTGATAAACCGATTGTGGTTGTTTACTTCCAGCTCCACTGCTGGGCTTATACTGGCGGGGGTTGATTTGGTTCCCCCTCTATAAACGACCTTCTCTAAAATTCATCCCTCCACAAACATAGCCACCCATCCCAAAACCAGAGGGCGTCCATTTTGGTAACAAATTTTGTCCTTAAAAGTTCGCTCAGGAAGCCAAATTTTCAAAAATTTTCTAGTTTCGCAGGAGATTCTTTACTGAATACATATATTTTCCTTTTTACCCCTCCCAGAAAAAATCCCTAGCACAAGCCCAGGTACGTGAACTGTGGCGTGGCTGCCTGACGAGACAGCATTGTGTGTTAAAGCGATAGTAATGTATATTTATTTTGTGCATTATTATCTTTATGTCTTCGGTAACTAATCATTTTTGAATCTAATTTATGAAGATACATTTATAAGCTATTTGCATGAATTATATATTAATATATGTAGTCTACACATTTCCAAAGCGAGAGGGCAAGAAGGATGTCCTCTGTTGGCAGGCGCGTAGCCGGGGGGGGGGGAATGGGGGGAATCCCCCCGAAATTATGTTGCCCCCCTGGAATTCTTTCCTGCCACGTGCGTAAACGCCTATTTTTCAAAAATTTCCGCCCCTTCGACGCGATATATGTGTATTATACCATTATAATAGGTGTTTCGCGCTAAAAATGAGTACCAATTACCCTATTTGGTCGACTTTGACCACCTTCTGCATTATTTAGGTGCATGAACAAGCACTGCGCCTTAAATATTATTGTAATTTCAACGAATGCTCTAAAAATTCCACGAAGGTCACGAAATAGAAAAATTTCTCAGCTTCTGGGGGGCAGTGCCCCCCCACACCCCCCGGAAAAATTTTTCATTCCCCCCCCCGAAATTTTTTCTGGCTACGCTAGTGTCTGTTCGTATATATACAAATTACATTCGTTGATCTGCTTCAATTTATTTAAATTTAATGTTCATCGCCGTGACAAATTGTGCTATATTATATTTTGATTTCTTACGCGTCAAGAATCCGCACACCTACATGAATGTATAATGACAGTCTAAAATATATATACCGTTCCAAGGAATAAGGACCCCCTGTTTATGAGTCGTTACCAGCTATTATCTAATTTGAGCACTGCTTTTTTCTCTCCTTTTCCAGTCAAGTCAAGTCTTCCTTAGCCGTCCCTAACCACTTCGCATTTTTCCGGTTAGGTTAGGTAGTGTGTCGCTTTGGGTTTTAGTTGGTGTTGGTTTGTTGAGCACTGAGGCTTTAATAATTTGGCAACCCGGCGGTGAGGCTTGAAGTCTCTGGTAATTAGGTTTTGTATCCTCTGTTATTCAAATTCTAGGTCGTCCCTAAACTAATGCATGTTATATATATATATATATATATAATATATATATATATATATACATACATTCAAACATAGGTCTCTGTGCCTGCTTTTCTTGCTTATGAAGGTTTGCTGGCTGGAAGCCCCTTTTTCTTGGTAATTTTTCATTTTGATAAATGAAAAATGCAATAATGGGGCTTAGTTCTATTGGAGCCCGGGCCACTGCGTGTTGGCCTCAAAGCGGAAACTTGAAACACTTTCAGGCAAAGCTTTGTGCGGCTAGATTTCGCACATTTTATGTGTTAGAAATATATAAATGCTTGTGTTAGCATAAAATGGTTGTGTGTTAGCATTGGCAAGGCTGTGTGTGAGTCTGTGAGTATATATATAAATGCTATATTTTGTGTATTTGGTATTTATCGTTTAAAAGTACGTATAATATTACCAAGCAAGAAAATACGGGAATAATCTTGTGGCGTCGACTTTAGAGTTAGAGGTTGAATACGAACTACTGCATCTTCGATCCTTTCGACATAAGTTGTGATCAGAGAAGAAAAACAGTACGTAATAGGAAACGCATTAGAGGCTAGCTTTACTGGCAAATTTCCAACATTGATTTGGACTTGGAGATCGTTTTAAGTGATACGTCACCTGTTTAAGAAGCAAACGACCCACTAAATCAATGGCTATATTTATGTCAGGGAATGAATTGCTAATGTCAATTTATGCACTATAGTTTATTAGCTGTATCGCGATGAAAATAGAAACTAAAAATATAGGAGAATTTAAGGGCTTTCTGTGTTTGAAAATCAGGGATGGAAACTGGGTCCTCATGGGTAATGGGTCATGGGTCGTTTGGGTCGCCACCTTTGCTTGGGTCACCAATTCAGTGAACCGTTTGGGTCAGTGTGGGTCTGGGTCAAGCGTCCTGTGGGTCACTTTGGGTGTGTCAGCAATTTCTATTGGGCCATTTTGGCTCTGGGTCACAGGGTCTTATCAAATTTCTAAGTTGACGATCTGGTATTGTTCCAATTAAGATTATAAAAAATCGGAAAAATAATACATTTTACAATATACAATCCGATCCGACATTATACATACATATCTGGCATTTTTAGGATTTTGAAAGTGGGGGGGGGGCGAGTCCAAGGTATAAAATACCAAAATTTTTAGCGAAAAATTAGCATTTTTAGGTAAAAACGCAAAAAATCACTGGTTTTAAGCTTAAAATTAACTTATAAGTCCATAAATTAGCTAAAAATGCAGAGAATTTTTGAAAATTTGACCTCAAAAACTTAATTTTTCGACACTTGGGCGACCCCCAAAAAAGTGGGGGGGGGTGGGCTTGCCGAAAGTGGGGGACTCCGAAAAGTGGGGGGGGGGAACCGAAACGTGCCCCCCTAGATACCTTCACTCAGGCCCGTGAGACCGGCCTAGTCCGGCCCTCGGGCCGGGTCGGGCCGGGCCTAAGGTTGAACCAGCCTTGCCGGGCCGGTCCGAGGTAGGAAAAATTAGAGTACGGGCCGGGCCGGGCCGGGCCGAGTACTGGAGCGGGCCGGGCTTCGGGCCGGGCCTGGTGTTTTCAGTAAAAAATAAAAATTTTGTGTTCTTAGTTTTGACACTTTCTATTCGACGTTTTAGTTTCTTCTTGAATAAATTTTGAGCGTTAATCTTTTGTGCGTAGTTACACATACGTACATATACAGGCGCGTAGCCAGGGGGGGGGAATGGGGGGAATTCCCCCCCTCGAAATTGTGTTGCCCCCCAGGAATTTTTTCCTATCATGTGTAAAATGCCTATGTTTCAAAAAATTTTAAGTTTATTTTATTTATTTATTTAGTTTATTTTAAAACTGTGTGTTTTACCATTATAATGCGTGTTTCGCACTAAAAAATGAGTACCTGTTACCCTATTTGGTGTACTTAGACTGCTTCTGCATCATTTGTGTGCACGAACACGCACTGCGCCTTAAATATTATTGTAATTTCAACGAATGCTCAGTAAAAATTCCACGAAGGTCACGAAATGGAAAAATCTCTCAGCTTCTGGGGGGCTCCGCCCCCCAGACCCCCCGAAAAAATTTGCATTCCCCCCCGAAATTTTTTTCTGGCTGCGCTAGTGTACATATATACTTGTGCTTATATATCTAAATCTTTATCTTTAATTTGTACACTACCACCTGAAATGTACATAATAGTTTTTCCTTTAATTAATATTTACTAAGTGAATTCTTCCTTCCTAGTCCATAATTTATTCCGCTATTTGTTTGAGTCAACGAAACTGAGCAGCGAATGGTTTCCGTAAATCCGAAGAACACAAATGCTGACTGTCCAAAATTGCTCAAAATAAACATGAGCTATGAGTATGAGAAATGATTTAAAATTGGTATCGGTACTGCGCCGACGAATAAAATCTGGGTCAATCTGAACAATTTTTTATTTTGGTGAACGGCAAAAAATTAGTAAAACAGGCCCGGGCCGGGCCTAAGTGGGAGCGGGCCGGGCCTGGCCGGGCCGAGGTCGAAAATTTTTGAAACGGGCCGGACCGGGCCGGGCCTGAAAAAACAGGCCCGTGAAGGTCTCTAGCCCCCCACCCCCCCCCCCTTACTAAAAAAATGCCAGCGTATAGGTATATATACATAGGTGTATGCTGGCATTTTACATTATATATATATATATATATATATATATATATATATATATATATATATATATATTTAAATATATATATATTAGACTAATATACTTATTTATTTAATACTATATTTAAGAAACTTAAAATGTTGCAATAATCTTTGATATACAAACGTTACTATCCTTGTTTTTATTAATATCGGCGTGAAAACAAACGATTTGTAACACTTTTTGACTTTCGAAAATTCAAAATGTTGGTCAAAAAATGTCAAAAATTCACAAAATTTTGCTAATTTTTGGCCCCGGTCGGTACCGGGGCCTGACCACCGGGGCCGGGGCCGGGGCCGGGGCCTGACTACCGGGGCCGGGGCCGGAGCCGGGGCCTGGCCCCGGTGCCGGGGCCGGGGCCGGGGCCAGGCCCCGGTGCATCCCTAATATATATATACTGTTTGTGGTGTAGCCGGCTGTAATTAAAGGGATTGGGTTATGACTGCGGACTCCATCCATGAGTTAGTATACATTTTGTGACGCTTGATATATCCGCACCACAACTGATCCTTCTGATCTGCTATGCATAGATGGCTTCTATTAAATTATATAATAAATGCATTATTTGAGTTTTTTGAATTCATATATGTATACGTATATTGTGTCATGATATCTTAATTCATAATTTATATATACGTGGCTGCCTAGTGCCTGTATTGATGCTTTGTTTTCCTAATGCGCGCAGTTATATATTTTTAGTTTGGTGTGTTTGCGCTGTCCATATACTTAAAGCATTAGCCTTTCTGATTACAGCCATTGTTTAAATAATGGATTATACCATTTAGGATGTCCAGTGTCTGTGTGCATCTTGGATTGCCTAAGCTAAGCTTCTACCCTTCCTGTTTCACAGAATTTAATCTCCTTTTAAGTTCTCTATACTTTCCTGTGATGTTCATAACATAAATACGATACTGATGGTGGAGTTGGTTGGTGGTCCTACGGTATATATGGGGAGGGGGGAATGGATGGCTAACCGGTTTCCATTAAGAAAGATTTGTGGTCTGCTCTGTGGATGTTGGGCTCTACCCTTTTTCTTCCAGTTTGCCATTTGGCGCTCATCTGTCCTAAAATTCGTTGCTGTATTGGCATTGGTGAGGATATGCGTACTGTAAATGTATATATATAGATATATATACATATATATATATATATATATATATATTGTTTGTTTTTGTGCATTAGTATGTGTGTGGAATGTGTATGTATATATTTTTCAAAAATGGAGGAGAAAATGAGTCGATTGATTAAAACTCATTTTCGCTGGATTTTGTTTGGCGGCATCGGCATCAAGAAGTATACTAGCAGATTCTTGGTTTTCAAGGATGGTCTAATTTAGGTATGCAAGAAAAAGAAAAATCGGTTTCCTGACATCTACAAATTTTCATCTCTTTGAAATTCACCGACGTTTCAGTTTCCTTCATTACATATGTTTGGGTAAGGCGTTCTCGCGACCAGAAATATTTTCACAAGTATATATATATACATGTGTGCAGTAATTTTCTTATTGTATATATAGTCAGGTTCCCAAAAAAAACCAGTGATAAAGTTCCCAAAAAAACCAGTGCCATATCTCCAAGGAACTTCGACCGTTTCGAGCTAAATTTGGCGCATAATAAGTAGAAGACCTTAGTATTATAATATATCAGTATGGGTTTTATAGCTCATCTGGTGAAGCCAGGGCGCCAGCCAGAAGACAACCAGCCCAAAACCACCCTAGGACAAGTTTCGACATGGTGTTGAAAAAATTGTCTCAAAACCACAACGGAAAACCCGGTAAGTCCCTAATTGTGGTTGGTAGGTTAGGTGTCCAAGTGCTCACGATACCACATATCCCAGCCCTACTGGCTCCTACGCTGTGGCCTGGGCCACCCGGCTTTTTTTGGAACGAATTCCCCAAAAAAGAACCAGTTCGGACTTTGCAAAAATAGGTCACAGCAGCTACCGTAATTGTTTTTCTGGTGATATTAACGCGGTTTTAGAACGTTTTACCCTAAAAACACCATATATAATAACTTATATTTCGAATCTTTGAGCTGATTTGACTGGCTCAGACAGCCTGAACCTGGTCCGGACCCAAGTTGGTCTCTTAAAGTACTGAACTTGGCTAAAAACTGATGTTTACAACATAATTCACGCTGGAAACGCGTTTTCCTTGCTATAAAACGGTTCTACGCAAAATTCCAGTTGTTTTGGTAGAGTTTTGGTGATAGTCCCCAACTTGGCCTAGGCCCCCAGGGGTCCAAGTTGGGGATGTGGACTGTTGTTACAGGTGAGTCCTCAGAAATTTTATAGTGTACTTAAAGAAAATACACGTTAAAAGGGTGCCAAATATGCTATAAACGTCGGTTTAAGGCGTTTGACGCTCAAAGAAAAGTTATCGGAACTTAGATCTCCAGACTCACCATGTCATGGTGGTCCAAGGTAGTCTAAGTGGGCTGCCGTGCCCAGGCTAGACCCTTGGGCTCCACCAAGTACCGTGTAGTATTGGTCGGTTATGGGCTATATATAGGTAATATTAGATTTGCCCTGCCTCTTCTCTGCCAGTAGTAAAGAGGGTGAGTTTTTTATTTGGGAACGCTGGTTTTTTTGGGAATCGTTCCCAAAAAACCACGAAAATTTTTTAATTACTCAGGATTGCCAGGGAGGCAGGCTAGGGGCTATAGGTGGGCATATGTGTCGGACCGAGCCCTATGCATATGCACCCTAGTTGGGCTCTCCCACGTCATCCTGAAAAAGTTTGGAGCAAAAAACTGTCAACTGGTTTTTTTGGGAACCTGACTATATATAATTTAATATAATCGAAACATTCTGATTGTTTCGGTTTCCAACACTTGCTTTGCCCGTTGACGAAATTATTTTGGGCCCGTTTTAGACTGTGTTCCGATTTCCCGAAATGTTCATGTACAAGTAAGTACAAGTCCCGATATGTATGGTTTAGTGTATGTAACTGTAGTTTATGCCTATTTTAAGGCAAGGCTGCCTAGTCTGCTATTCGTGGTAAGGAAGTATAGTATGCGTCTGATTTTATTTATTAGGGAGGGAGTGTTGTATAGTAGAGAAGAGGAAGGCCGGGTTTGCCGCTCCACAATTTTGGTTTCCCGGCCCGGCCTCACACTCTACACGCTGACAAAATTTGTCAACCCGGCCCGCAAGGAAATCAAATTTCCCAAATTTTACTAATGAATTCCCCATTCTTGCGAAGACAGTACTTTCACAACATTTTTCTTAGAGTGGATCCGGCACGTTTCGGTCTGGTTCTCAGTTACATTTCTCAGTCTGGTCCGGCCGGCCCGCTAACCGGATGTCGGCCCGGGCCAAAATTCTCATCGGTTATTGTATAGTGCGCTTCTGATATTTTCTGTATGTTTTGTCATTCATTATGAAAATGCCCCATCTGGCCTGTAAAAATTTAATTTTGCCGCTCCGGCGCTACTGTGAAAGTTGTTTTCAGGCCTGTCTACAAACTTTTCCTGCACGCCATGCTCTGTCCGTTTAATTTTTTGTTCCCCGTTCAACCTGATTTGTTCAGTAACTCCTAGCTGACCTCTAGCCTGCTTAGTCCGGCCGCTACGTGAAACAGTAAATATTGATACGCTTTTTCACATATATACCTGTTTCCGCTTTTTGTCCACATTTATCGTTTGAGTTTCGCGCACCAAATTTTCTTAACATCCGTTTTACAGTAATGAACCGGTCGTTTGAGTGATATGGATTGCTACGCCTGTCTAGTGCTGAGTTAATTAGGACCACTTTTTGTCAATACTCAAAGGAATACGTACCGTCTGTTCAACAACATAATATATATTAAGCTCTTGTATGCAGCAGTTGCGTATGACGCAGCATCATCTAGACCAGACGGTGAGCAAACACCTACACGCCGAACGCCAGTTTTTTGTGCATCGCGCAATTTTATCTTGTAAAGCATTCTATGTTTGATCAGTTTTCCAAAAAAATTGCTCGGCTGCATTTTATGGGTTTTGCCATTCCTTTTTCCTTGTAGTGGCGTGATTTGATTTCAGGTCCATATAGCTGTGTTTAATGGTTATGTATATGTTTTCTTGTTTTCATATGAGAGTTAGATTACAACATTAAATCTGCAAAAACTTTAAAGTTGTACGAGAACCGTTTTTGTTTAGCCGGTGATTAGAGTTTGCTTAGCTAAAGTTTTGTACTGATGGCTCCACGACCTACATATATATACTGACCAAGTTTGTTGAAACATTTATGGCAGTGTGCTGTGCTGGTATAACTTCAAAACTTTAAATTAAAATCAGCTTTCTGTGACCCACTCCCTGTCAGATAAGCGCGAAGATTAGATCAGTTTTACCATTAAAATGTTGTGCAAACTTTAATTTCTTCACACACTGTATACAAATTTATTAATTCTCAAAAAAACTTCGTCGGGGTCGTCGGGTGGGTATATACACCAAATTTTATAGTCACCGATTTAATTCATTTTCGGGTTTATATAATATACCCCCATATATGCTCAAAAACAAGACAAATTTGTCCAATCTGAGTACAGGGTCAATCCAGTTTAGAGATATTGCAGTTCATACAATTTAGTATCTATATACGCTAGTTATGCCTTGCTGAGGGCTTCGAAGTCGCTTACACATAGGATGACAAGAGACTACGGCATAACAAATACATTAATTTAAAGCCTCTACCTGTAGGTATATATTTGTTACTGCTAAAATTACAGTGGCAAGCCAAGCAGCGAGCGAGACTCGGCGTTTGGACGATTTGGTAAAGCTCAGTGGCGCACATTTGAATTTTTTTCAGGGGGGGGGCGGACCTCAAAAAAATTGGGGGTCTGGGGGGCGATGCCCACCAAAGTTGAAAAAATTTTAAATGGAAAAATAAGCGTAAATTAAGCAAAAGTCTAATAAATTTCGCGCCGAAGGAGCGAAAATTTTTGAAAATGCTAAAAAAGTCGCTATTGAAAGGTTTAAAACGCTGAAAAGGGTAAATTAAGCAAAAGTCTAATGAATTTTGAAAAATGTCTAAAACATTTTTGAAAATGTTAAATAAAGTCGCTATTGAAAGGTATAAAACGCTGAAATAAGGGTAAATCAAGCAAAACTGAAGTAAATTTCGCGCCGACGGCGCGAAAATTGTTGAAATGTTATGTCCGCGCTACACGCGAACAATAAAATTTTTTCTTTACTTCTGGTTTGCCTCCCCGCTCCCCAAGTGCGCGGTGCGCCCCTGGTAAAGCTCATTCCGACTGTCATTTGCTTCAAACTTTAAGTCGGTCTGACTTTTTCATACTGCTTTGTAGATACTTTTTGTAGGAAGTTAAAAAGTTCAGGACTTCAAGAGCTTCAATTTGATAGAAAATTTGGCTATATTTGAAAAAGTTGAAAATTTGACATTTTTTGCCCATAGGTGTCCGCCAATTAACAAACTAGTAGGCTTTTTATGAAAAGTAATAATAAGTAATTTAGATAATTCAATTCACCTAAATTCGCGCCAAATCTCAAAAACATCTAAATTTATAAAGTAGAATAAATTATTTCCGGCAAACTTGCAGCACTGCAGTACAAATTGTTCATGTCTATGTAAATTTAATCTTGCTTGCTTTTCTTTAGTACTTCTTTAGCCCTTATATATATATATATATATATATATATATCGTATATATATTTATACCCTTTGTATTAGCTTACGAGATCACGAATATAGGTATATGCGCAGTTATTATATAGATTGTTCTAGTGGACATATAACATGTATATATATATATATATATATATATATATATATATATATCATTTTATTTTATCTTATCGTATGCATGAAAACATGCACCAAATGTTGTTTTGTGAGCATATGCTTTAATGGCTTGTTTTTATTTCATTCATTCATTTGAGATCCGCTATGGCGGATTCCAGTGTACATATAAAGCGATTGAGCCTTGGAACAGTGAATTGGCATTTTCTGATTTCGGTTGATTTATACATATTGTAGAGATTAAATGGGGCATACTTTCAGTTATCTGTTTCGTTTAATTTGAAGGCTGTGTGGTTGGGCCTCTGAGAAAAAATCTCAATTTTCCTGTAATGACTCTTTTTGGCATATTTACTGGCCCGATCTGTTACGAGTAAATTTGGTATGACATGTTTTGTTACGAAGGATAGGAGGGGGGATCGCTCGAGTATTTTGGGCATAGGAAACATTGTGTTGTTTGGTATGACAAAGGACTATAGATTTTTCATTATGGAGCGTTTACTCTCTGCTATCATGTAGGTTTCTTAGATGCGGAGCGAGGAAAATTACCTTTGATAAAGGGAAAAGTATCGCTGTGTGCCTGTCTCAATCGGCTATGGTTTGATGCCGTTTTGTGCGAGCTGGAAAATTGAGTTTCTGATTATTCTACTGCCTAGTACACCCTAGAGAACATTCACTTCTCTGTCTTTATTTCTTAAGTTTCACTAGACCATGTACGTATGTACTCACTTAGCCTATGCTTCCTGCTTATAGCTTATCTCATTTTCTCCAGATAAGAGCAGGTTAAAATCCGACTCTGTCAGAGAACTGTTTTGTTTACCAGGAAGCACAAGCAACATATACGTAAATGTAACACACAAATTTGCTGAAAATGAAAGTACATTCAGCAATAAGCATTATTTTGCTAAAATATGGATTTAGGTTTTTGGAATGTCCGCAGTTTATTTCAGAGCTTAGCATAAACGTCTGTAAAATGTGCATGCCTTGAACGGCATGCCTTGTGGGAACGGCAATCTTTTCAATCTTTGAGGGAGGGAGGAAGTAAAGTTTCTAAGTTCCAAATTCCTGTTTGCTCGATTTACTCAGTCCAAAGTTCGGCATCGGTTTAAGTTCAGTTGTAAGGTATGAATATTTTGTTTGTTGGATAACACGTGTTATATAAATGCCTGCCCACGAGGCGATTCTGCATATGGTCCATAAGGAGCATTGAGTAAGAGCCCTTTTTTCCTTCCTTAACATGTATATATAACGTGTCAACGTGATATTGTAAAACCAAAGATTTCACTAAATCCCTGAACTCTTCAGGGATTTCACAGAATCCATGGCATTTTCAGAGAAATTGTGAAGCTAATATTAAAACCTGTTCATTTCACAATTCACAGTTTCCCTGACTGATTTCACAGAATCCCGGGTTACTTTCAGGGAAATTGTGAAATTGTTGATTATCTTTGTATTTCATAAAATATTATTATTAAATTGTTGCAGAACTAAATAATATTTTATTCTGTGTGTTGTGTTCACTGTATTCGCTTACCTTATGAATCTAAATTAATAGAAATTGAATTATATATATTCATTATTATAAACGTCTTAAAGGTGGAAAGGTTAAAGTTTCGACGGTTTTAGAAACATGAAAAATTGCTTAATTTTTAGCACAGCAGCAAAAAATAGCATAAATATTTTAAAGCATTCTGTGAAACCATCCCCCCAGAAAGTTTTTCCTAGGAAAAAGTCGGGTTATATATATACACTAGCGTAGCCAGAAAATAATTTCGGAGGGGGGCAAGCCAAAAATGCTCTGAAATTTCTACCGCAACTATATAAAGAGATAGTGGAAATTTTCAAGCAAAATCTGGTGCTTTTTGATATATTTTCATTGAAAAGTAGCGCCGCAGGCAAGATTTTTTCGAAATATTTATTCGCTCTGCTGCTACTCATTAAAAATTTTTCATTTGCCTCCGATTTCGGGGGGGGGGGCATGCCCCCCTCGCCCCCCCCCCCCTGGCTACGCGCCTGTATATATATATTGATGATTATTATTAAATTTAAGTAAAATTTTATTATGCATATATATATATATATATATATATATGTTAGTGATGGGCACCGGATATTTCTACATATCCGGATATCCTCCTATTCCAAACTTAACTTCACATTAAAGTTTTTAGATTTTGCAGTTAAATTTTTAATTTTTCTGTCAATATTTTGTTACGCTGTGAATTTCTATCGTGCAACCAAGCGACAACATTGGATTCCAAAACATTTTCAGATAAATTTTTTATAAATATATATTTTTTAAATTTTTTGGAATATTTGTCAAAAATTTGCCTATGTTTCATTATTTTGTCCGAAATGTATATATATATATACACGGATATCTAGATACCTATCTGGATAGTTATCTCAAATCGGATATTATCCCGATATCCGGATATCCAGTGCCCATCACTATATGTATTTATTTAGTATAAGGAAATTATTTTTAGTGATGGGCACTGAATATCCGGATAATTTTTATATCCGGATAATATCCGATTTGAGAAAAATTTCCGGATATATCCATTTACATTTCAGACAGAGTAATGAAAAATTAGCAAATTGTTGACAGAAATTCCAAAAATTTTAAAATATGCAAACATTTACACTAATTTATATAACTATTTACCAACCCAATATTAATGCGTTAATTTATAGTTATATATATATGTTTCAGATCTTTTTATATTTGCGTGTATATATATATAACGGAATAATGTCCACTATTCATATGTCCAGTGCCTATTACTGTGATCATTGATGCGTATAGAAGACAATTAATGCTGCTAGAATTGCTCTAATTTAAAGAAAAACGTGAACCTGATAGACTCAGCCTTACCTCCTTCCCGTTTCCCTCCGGTTACTCTTATATATACTTTCTGTATATCCCATCTCGTACAAAAGCCAAACCTGCCGAGCCTTTCCTTATATACAACGCTTATAAATATCTATAACCGATTTTGTACACATTTATAATATATGTGTAGTTTTTTGTAATCTTCATCCAGTAGCCTCAAAATGCGTTTTGTATGTCAGTGCCTGAACATATGCATCAGTCCAGTGCATGTGGACCCTCCCAGAGAGGAGGCGAGCCTCCAGAGCTGTGGCAGAGGATCTGGATCTGGTCCGGGCAGTGACCCTTCGTCCCTTCCCCCGACGACCGCCGCTCTTCCTCCATCCTTCCTCTTCGACTCCATAGCTACTCAGGAAGAAGAAACTCAGGACTCGTTTCTGGCCAGCTGGACAACCGGAAACTTGCGGACAGTGCTGCTTGATTCCTCTGAAGGGATTCATGAGGTATTTGTTTTTGTTTGTGTATGATACATAGTTTTGGTTTTTTGATCTGAATCATTCTACATTAGTTGGTTTGGATCTCTTTAACTATTCCCCCCCCCCAACTCGATGGGGGGATAGTTAAATTGGGGTCACCGACCTGTATTAAAATGTATTTAAACGTAGAAATAAAGGTGATGGAAGCCACCGGAGGTTTATCAGGAGTGCTGAGCTCGAATCTGAAGTTTTTCCATTCAGATTTTCGTTAGCTTGATTATAAGCGTATGTTGTAAGCTTAAGTTGTAAGCTTACACTGATCTAACGAATAGCAGAATCGAAAAATGGACGTCAAATTCGTATTTAGCTACTCAGAAATCCCCTTTATGCAATTTGTTAGTAAAATCTTAGACAAAACATTTTTGGTTCCGCTTCATGACAAGGTTAAATTTAAATGCTTTTAAAATTCCAGATTTTGTAAAATTCAAAATTTTAAAAAGTTTAATTTTTAGTTAAGAAATTGATCAGAAATGTCTCCTGTCTGTGCCATTTCTGTATACTACACATGCGACTACTTTAATGCGAGAATATGTTCACTTTCCAATTTGGGGGGGATAGTTAAATTGGGTCTTTTGGGGGGGGCGGGAATAGTTAACCAGGTTATTTTCATAGAGGATCCCCAAACGGTACTGGGGTTTACTTGGGACAAAATATGGAAGGTGACAAAGTGGGGTGGGTGAGCAGATACCAAGGCCTAAGAAGTTAAAAATGCTGCAAAGGCTTTTGTATGCTGCAAAGGCTTTTGTCTGCTTATGTTATATACGTATATATATAACTAAGCTAAAAAGTGCTCATAAACTATAGTACTAAAAAAGAACAAATTAAACCGAAAATTCCGGTTACACAGGAAAATTTTTGACCCAAAAATTAAAAAATGGCATTTTGGGCACGTTTTAGTGAATCGGGAGGATGTCCAAAAAATGGGGGGTTGGCTCTACTGCTCGAGTAGGGGGGATGGCACTCGAAAAGTGAGGGGTACCCCGTCCACCCCGCCTCCGCCACTAAAGTAAACCCAGTGTCGTTGGCGTTCCGTTGTATTTGTTGATAGGTAGTTACTTGCAGGCAGCACAGTCGATTCAAATATAGTAAGGAAACCTCTGTACTGCGCAGTAGAAATTTTTTTCTAGGGGGCGGTCCTGAAAACATTTGGGGGGAGTTGAGGGACGAACCCCTCTATGTGCGCCCCTGCTACTGCGCTGCGCTCTGTTATATTTGTTGAATGCTTATGTAAGCGTTGTTGTGATAATATTTGATTCTTTTTTGCGTGAAGTGTTGTTTATTTTATCCATTTTTAGAAATTGCCATTTCTGGTGCATCACTATCATGCGGGTAGATGGATTGTGGCCAAATGTCTGATCTGTCATACCACAGCCTATGCCTTGATCAGTCAGTCGGCTTCCGGTCTGCTCACTGATCTGGGCACCTGTGGCAAACAGCATTACTTGGAGGCTCCGGGAAGCGTCGTCCTGGGCGACGGAAGTGGAATCAGTCTCGCGTCTTCAGTGACCGCTTCTGCTGCAGGCGACCAAGCGTTGAGTACGGACGGTGGCGGGGCTGGGGCCTGTCTTGCCAGTGTAAAACGGGATGCAACCTTGTACGCTCTAGTCAGCCAGAAACTTATTGTAAGTAAAGTAGTACGTAATAGTTAGTGTAGGCATCTATATACGTAAAGGGGTGCTCTTCCATTTTTGTTAAACTTTGGATATTTGTTTTAAAATTGATATATACTGAATGTGCGACAAAGTTTTTAATTTATGTACAACTTAATGATGCTTTGTTTGATCCTATCCAAGCAGAAAACAAAGCTGAAAAGCGTTTTTTGACGGGTGGAAAACGTGCGATTGTCTACCTAGCACAGACATGTTGTGGATTTGTGTAGTTTTAAGCGTAACGTTGTACATCTACACTGTCGCTGTAGGGTGGCCCAGAATAATGATGTCAACTACAGTACCGTGGGGGTGACCTTGAAAAAAGTTTTGTTTAATTGTGTGATAGAAACATGGTTACATACATGTAATAGACGCTTAGGGCGGCCTAATCTAATCAGCGTGTTGTTACACGAAGCTTACTTCATGATAGTTTAGTTCGGTAACAAGTATGTACGTACTTGTAGGCGAAAAAGTTGGGCTGGGGAAGTGGGGGTCGGCGGAAGTCCCCCCCCCGAGAGGAAATCCAAAGTGGTCTAAAACCGCCAAAACTGCAGTAAAAATAGCATGCTTTTTCTACATTGCTATAACTATGCTAAAAAGTGCTCAAAGGTGGAGTTTGAGTACCAAAATAGACGATTTCAAACTAAAATTTCTTTCGCAGCCGGCGAGTGTTTGAAAATTTTGACCAAAAATCCTTAAAATTTAGCAGTTTCTGGGCACCTTATGCGTGTGGGGGAGCTGAGTGGGGAGGTCGAATGGGTCGAATGGTTGGGGGAGGGGAACTCAAAAGGCGTGGTGAACACCCTCACCCCCACAGTAGATAAAGCCCATCCCAGTGCATTATCTATAAGGCCGAATCTCTTGTTTATAAGTGTTCCTTCGGAATATATGATAATTATGTACCGGCAAGATCTTTGATCTTAATAAGATTATTTTCATAATTTTACAGTTTATTTCAAGTTAAATAGCATTTATCAAGGAAAAAGGGCCACGTTTTGTCGGTTTAAAGTTTGCCGGTCTTTTCGGTACTTCCCCTAGAGTTTTAATCTGCCTTAAATACAGGAAGTGAAGCTAAAGTCGAAAGCCGGCGTAGTTATCGTTCCTACCCCACTCTATTGATTCGAATTTTCCTGAATTGATTATTGACATGGCACTGAAAATATTGGGATACTTATCGCTGCCGTTCGCCATACCGAATGTAGTAACCTATTCAAGTATATAGTAGGTTTTTCAGACCAGGGTTTTTTTTTGGTTGCGGACAAGTGTGCATTTTTTGTGCATTTTTAAAAAATAGTGTGCATTTTGGAAAAAGTGTGTGCATTTTTAAAAAATTGCTTATTTTGAACTATAATATACATTTTTGGCCGTAATTTTGTGTTCTACGCATTTTTGACTTCAACTGGAAATCCACGCTTTAGTTGATGTTTTGATGACGATTTTAAATCTTAACTGGTTAGCACACGTATATATACTGATATTTAGGCAAATGCAGAACTATACAAACTAACGTACATAGGTGTCGGGTTTTGACATCTGCAATGCTGTGAACCTATTAAGCGCAAAATTTTGAATAACATAAAATCAACATAGGATTGTCAATTTGCTGCCAAATTTACTTATATAATTCAAGAATTTCTTCAAAGTAACGATAAAATCCGAGCTGAAATTACGTATTGGTGTAATTCAGCCCTGTTCTGCGGGTAACCATTTAATATATATATATCTAACGTATATATATAATGCAGAAATTAGATTGAAAGTCGACGCCGGGGAGGTCTGGGCGGAGTTCCCCAGACGTTGGGAATTTTTTGGAATTTTGAACACGAAAGAAATTTTTATGAACAATTTCTTACCATTTTAACAGATTAACAAACGGCAATAAGAGAGCTAGCATTGCACACGTCGAACCGTTGTAGAGGAAGAAAATGTAAAGAAATGCTTTGAGAAAAATTGGATTAATCCAGCCTTTTATTTTTGACGATGAAGGAATGCACACTAGTATAAATTATATACTTAACAATCTAAAGCAGAAATATTTCAATAATTAGTGGCTTTAGTGAGGAAGAATAAAACAAAGAAAGGTTGTTGTGACGTTGCCTTGACCGAAAAATAGTACGTACGAAAAAGCGGGGGTCTGGGGGCGGCAGCCCCCAGCTAAAAGCTAGAGCTTTTTTTAAAATTTAAAGCACTTTGGAAATTTTTTAGAGCATTTTGTGGTTAGCGGAAGCAAAATTTGACTGTGCATTTATGTGTGCATTTTTAAATTCGAGTGTGCATTTTGGAAAAAAAGTGTGCATATGCACAGTAAAATGCACAAAAAACCCTGTTTCAGACACTATATAATTTTCAGGTAAAGGTGGCGGTTGTTCTCTCCTAGAATTATATATCTTGGCTCAGCGCGTAGAACCGGTGCTCCCGCGTCGCAAACAATCTCAGAGCCGTTCCAAATTAGATATCTTATAAAAACATTTACTCATTCGCTATATATCTGCTATGCTCTTGTGATCGTACTGTCTTTCTCTTTCGGAAATAAGGTTTTGGGAGTATATAGATAATAATATGTGTTATATATATATATATATATATATATATATATATATATATACACTGGATGGGGCAAGGATAGTTAATTTGTTTTTGGGGGATTCTTTCAGAAACTGAAGTGCAATGAGGGGTAACGAGTGAAGGCTAAGCCTTGAGAATGCCTTGAAGCAGACACAGAAAAAATGACAGCCAGACTCTTCTGAATTTATATCAATTTCTCTTTTCTTGAACTTTTTTCCTCTTTCGCTCTTGTAAGCTGAAAAACTGTAAGCTCTTAAAAACTTAAGTTAGACTTAACTGGACTGTTCTGGAAAAATTTCTTGTGTATTTTATAGTCTCCTCGTTTCACTGATATTGCTATTTATCAGCTACAGGTTTTTTAATCTCACTAGAAGTTCGCCCAAAATCAAGGCTTTCTCAAAAAATCAAGGTTTTCTCAAAAACAGATCTTCTGTTCTGGGCTAGCATAATCAGCTGATGTCGTATTGATTGCGGCCGATAGGTAGACGCCACTTAGGCTTCAAAGGTTTCAAACTTTTAGCTTAAACTTAGATGCCTTAGCACAGCACATATAACTACGTATGGGTATTTATGTGTGTCTTATCTGATGTTTCCTATGAATTATATGCACACTACACATACGTATATGCATGCTATAGGCGAGTGAAGAAAAGTTTTCACTAAATCGTTGAGCAGAAAGTTTGTGGGCGTATGCTTTATTATATATGTATAAAATATACATATATATATAATACGTACGTATACAGTTGGTTCAGTATATATGATAAGAATGATGTGGATGATTGGAATATATACACGTTGCATGCTAGTGTCTACTGCTTCAAACGATATTAGGTTTTGATCGTTGCTCATGCGAAAGCCAGCAACCCTATGATTTTAAGCGTATATATATATATATATATATATATATATATATGTGTGTGTGTGTGTGTGTGTGTGTGTGTGTGTGTGTGGTAAGGAAAAGGGGGGGGTGCCGCGTTTCCTCGACTGCTTTTCTCTCGAAAGCGAACAACTGGCAGTGTCCTTGTGACCTGGATGTTTTGCAGCGTTCATCCTCTTACTAGAAATAGCGGAATTTTTAGATGGTTTACGTAGGTTAACACGGGGGGGTAGGGGGGGGTCCACCAAGCCCCCCCCCCAACCCGGACAAGGTACAAGCCCTATCGCCGCCAGGGGCAAGGGGTAAGGAAGAGTTGGGCAAGGGGTAAGCAGAAATGGCCGGAGAAAATAGGTATTCGCACCAAAATTCCAAAAAATTTCCGGCTTCGCCTGAATTTTATACTAAAGTTCCCTATTTTTTCCAAAAAATCGATCAAAATTTTGAATTTTTTCTAAAAATTGGCAATTTTCTTCAATTTCTTTATAAATTTTGAGTTTATATGACTATTAGCGTTAATTTATGCTTATGGTACAAGCCCCCCTCGAAAGGTTTAGTTGAAGGGACAAGCCCCCTCAGAATTTTCTTGGGACAAGCCCCGCCCCCCAAGATCCGACCCTATGTTAATGTATGATGGTATGGATTTGATCACGGTGAACTCTACTACCACAAAGTTTTGATTCGATAAAGAGAGGTCGATAATTGTTTATTGAGTTTAAATGTACAAGACTAACGACCATGTGTTTTTGGCTTAGCGGTGTTAGATATCTGCGGTATATAATTTGCTATGGAAATGGAAAATTTTAATTTGTTTCGATTGTATAGGTATATATTTGCACATACACTAAGTTAACGACATCGGAAGAATAAAGTAGCATGAACACGAAGATATATAATAGGAACACAAAAATTTTCGTTTTTAGTAGACTCCCCCTGCCTATTCAAATTGTATGGATCTCTCAAATAATCGTTTATACATACATCTAGCGAAACTAACAAATACCGTTGTTAAACGTCAATGGCATGTAAATTTATCTATATTTGTATGATTGACCTTTAAGTAAGTATATATTTTTATTTAACTTAATGTGAACCAATGATTTTGAAACTGACTAATTCAAATTCAACTAATTTCCACATTTTCTTTCCCCACTTGAACCTTTTTAAGTTATTACCTAATCAGGCCAATTTAACCGACGGTTAAAATTGTGGCGTGCCATTTCGAAAAGTGCACTGAACTGTTCTTATTTCAAGTGTGTTGCTGTTTTTATCTGGTGCGTACTTATTTACTTCAAATTATATGTATATGGTGCTTTAAAATGTTGTTTGGAAATTGTAAAAGTGAACACAAGTTTGCAACTTTATTGTATACCTCTAGTGTTGTGCATAAGTCAGCCTTCGCACAATATATACACACGAATCAAAAAATCAGGTAGAATATGGCAATATGCTTATATATACGTACTTTTTGTTACAATCTCATTAAATATTTCAACTGGATGAGATTTTGTAATTGCATATATTTTATGTGTTCTTGGATGGCGTGGCGGCTACCGTTTTTAATATTAGTCGAAGTTTTATAATTATTGTTGGTTTTGGTAAGACAGGCAGACACCCGCAAATAGCTGCTCATAAAGCTAGCCCCTCAGTAATTTTCATTCAACGCACCATATCAAGCATTTATTTTGATGATAAAACTTAGGGAAAATATGACCATGATACCAAAGAGTGCAACTATATGTATGTCTGAACTTGCTCTAGGGCGTTGCTTTTATTTTTATCACAGGCAATACGCCAGATTGACAGTTTCTAAAAATGTTTCTATGCAGTCTTGTCTTAATTTAATAAATCAGATGGGACTGTGTCTTCTTATTTTGTTCTAGAGTGATCAGTCTGTGATAGAAAGCCTTACAAAATCGTCGGATCTCTCGCCTGTCTTCGGTGTAGTATTGCCAAAGAAGTTTGAACAACAGCTGCAGTACCAGCGGCCGTCGTCCGCCCAGCAGAAACAGTCTAACGTGGTCAGAAGTCTATTCAGTGGTGGTCAGCGTTCAGAGCCGCCACCGTTGGGATCTGGGATTCCCACCACCGTTTCAATGAGTCTACAGTCGTCCGGGGACGGCAGTGGGATTGGTGATGTCCGTCGAAAAAGTGGCAGCGTTGCGGCAGCGGCACAGGAAGGAGGTGCCAACCTCTCTCGTCAGAAGGCCGTCACCACGTCCAGACTTGATACCATGAGTAAGTGATGGTGATGGTAAAGATCTTGTGTGTGTATGTGCAGGGCATTTTTTCTGCAGGGGCGGGGGCGCCCCCCCGTAATAGCTCCCTTCCAGGATTTTTGCTTCCACCGCCCCTGGACTTTGTGTGTACCCATATTTTTGCCAAAAATAGGTCGGCCAATTTTCAAAGATTTTCCGATTTCTCCGAAGATTTTTTGTAAAACTGTCTATTTTTAGCCTATACCTTCCAGGCGGTTTTTGAGCATTTTTTGCGTTTCTCGTTGCAAAGTATGACTAGCCTGAAAATTAGAGTTTTTGATATTTTTTGCAAGAAATTCCTCTCCCCCAAACAAATCCACTAAAATGCAATATGCTGGGCTTATTCTAGGGAATTTTTCTTGGGGGGCTCTTTGAGGGGGCCTCTCGGGGGGCGAGTCATTCTTGGGGGGGGGGGGCGAAAATTTTTCAAAATTTTTCTAAAAACATGCTAAAAATAGCGCTGTTTTTATAGTATATAATCCCCAAAAAAGTTAATTTTTAGTGCAAAAATCGACTAAAAATCTCCGGCGAAGCCGGAAAATTTTTTAAAAATTTGGCCTTCTGAGCGATTTTTTCAGGGCAAAAGTTGGTACCAAAAGGGACACCCACTTTTTGGGGGGGGGGGCGATTTTTGGGGGGGAAACGATTTTTGGGGGGGAAGGGTGTTTATGAGGGGGCCCCCACCCCACCCCCACTAGAATAAGCCCAGATATGTGGATATTATTTAGTTGATCAGCTCGTATGTGCACTTCGAATTTGGCCAACTGAATTAATACCTGCTGGGGGTGCAGAGCTAAGATATAGCAGAAGCTTTTGATTTTGTGAATCTCGTTTTTGCGACTTGGCCAGGGAACGAAAGGGAAGCACTACATTATGTCCCTTTCCGATTTTGCGGAAGAGATTTTGCGGATTTTCGAAAGAGATATATACGTATGGTTTTTTTGGATCAAATAATCCTCAATAAATATGTGGTGTTATGAAATCCTAAGCAACAGTAACAGTAATCGTAATATAATCGGTAACGTCATGAAGTTTCCATAAAGAAATTACATATGAGCAGAGTACACATGTAATAGGAAATGTTTTTCGAAAGCTGAAATGTGCAACCTATGCTAAGGGAAGGTTGAATCGGTGAGGTGATTCTGTAGCTAGGAAACCTTTATATAAACCTTTTCAGCGAATATAAAATTTTTGAATTCCCTGTGGTTCTGGCTTACTTCAGCTAGAAGGGGCATCCCCCTAATTCGGAAGGTCCCCCATTCTAGGACCCCCTCATAAATTTCGACCTTCCCCCACAAACCGAAAAATTGCTAAATTGAACCATTTTTATGTGATATTTTTGAAAAAGTTTCCGGCTTTGTCAGATTTTTAACAAAACTTTTACTATTTTAGCTTAAAACACCTAAAATTAGTTATTTTTAGCCGTTTTTACGCAACAAACTCAAAAATTCGCAAAATATTTTACAGAATATGTGCCCCCATTGTCGGTGAGCTCCCCCGTATCGTCCCTCCAATCAATTTTGGCATTGAAGTAAGCCAAGGACTGGCTTGACAATAGAAAGCTGGTTTAGCGAGATCGAAAATTGTCATTTTAATTAAGAATTGTCAAATGCAAATTCTATAGTTATCAGCCAAAATGCGAAAAAGCATGCCAGCAACTTGAACGTATTTTAGGCAAAAGTCTAGACGATTGCAAACAATTTCCAAATTTTTTCAAAGATTAAGTTTTACTGCTGGTTTTTAAAATGTTATCCTTACCGGAAAAACAATTTTTTCGGACGTCCGTCTTCGGAAAGATTAACAAGACGAAGAAAACCGTTTTTTCGATCTGATCCCTGAGTCCTGGTAGCGGAGTGTACAATTTGATTGATTAACCAAAATTGATGATATCTCAGTATATGCTTGTATCACGGTTATAGTTATCACCAGTAGGTAGTTCTGTTTGGTTGTTTTTTCTTGTGCCTTCTGTTCTCTTTGCTTTCCAGACTTTGACATGAAGTCATTATACATAACTAATTTTTCACTAATTGATTCCACAGCCGTAGTCTGACTAACTGCAGTTCTGTGGGCAGATTATAAGTTCCCTATGATAATTGAGCGCACAAATGACAGTAGATAGCTAGCCCACTTTGCCCGGATCCCTGGGTGAGCCTTACTTGCAGCAGCGGCCCGTTTACTCGGTTGTGTGTCATAAAAGTTGACATGCAAGCAATGCGTTATATTTTCTGCTCATAGTTTGCTTCCTGTTCCCTTCTTTCATCACAAACGCACATATATACATAGGTAGATGATATATAAAGAAGGTGTCTTGTTTCTTTCGTTCCTCGCCGTCTTCAAGTCTTTTCATCTTTCTCTCCACATAGCTCAGTCATCATCATCAGTGTGTGTCAAAAGTAAATATTTATCCCTTTCGTTTTGTCGTCTCATTCTATCCTTCCTTCCTTCCTTCTTGCACTCCCTTTTACCAAGAGTAACCAAAACGCAACAAGTGCACAATTATGGATGTATGAGACAACTCAAGATTAGACGTAAACATCTCTTGTTTTGCTGAAAATATATATGTACCTTCCCTTCGTCTTCTACTTCTTCCTCGTTCGTTATTAGGTAATTGCCATTGCGTGCACATTTGTTGATGCGATGAAGATTCGGTGCTGCTGTGGTTAAGGGTCCTGTCTGGGTTTGCTATAGGCGAAGAAAGTGGAGTGGGGGAGTAGTAGTAGTTTAAAGTAAAGTTGCCAAAAATTAACTGTTTTCTGCACAATGCTACTATTAAACTGAGCAAAACAGTGCTCAAAAACCCAAAATTACACATTAGCAACAGTAGGTAATTTTGGTATTTTAGCTGCGTTAATGCAAAGTGTATGTAAAAATCGTTAGTACAATTGGGATCAAAGCCTTATAAAACTCATTACATTACCAATACACAATTAAAGGGAAATAGAGTTTAGAAATGGGAAATAGAGTTGAGATAGAGTTTAGAAAACGTTCCCTTGTATTCGGCGAGGTTATAAATTTTTACCGAAATAATTGACGTGATGCAAAAGGATGGCAGTTTTTGGTCCCCGGTCAGAACAAGGTAATTTAGTGCACTCGTTTGTTTGATGGCATTTAACGGCAGTTTTATTTTCTGTTTTCGAAACGGTTAAATTTGGTATATATGTATCTTCAAATAATACTTTTTCCGGGTCGTTTGCAAATAAATAATGGAACATTTTGGTGTAACCGTCCTGTATATTTATGCCGTCGTCTGCCGTTGTTACCTTTAGTGTGCTATTATTCCAAAAAACGGTGTGAAAGGAATGGTTGAGCACGAATACAGTGTATATATACGTACATATTATTTCCTTTCTAGGTAACTCAGATCTGATTAGGCTAGTCTAGCCTGAACAAACTGAGATAATGTCTGTTTTGACTTAGTGCGCTCTGTCAGACAGTCTGCAGCAATTTAGTCCCCCTCCCTGTCCCCCTGTTTATGTGGAACTTGAAATGGCATGACATTAGATATGTATTGGTAGGGCACAGGAATAGAACCTGGAACTGAAGTTTAGCTTCGGAGTAACTCTGTGTTAGTCGCCTTCTTCTTGCCCACTCCCTTCACTAATCTGCCTATCTCTTGTTTACGAACTTCTTTTGAACTTTCTGCAACTGTTTGAGATTAGGTTGACTTTTCTGCTGTGATGGAGCGAGGGTGCTGTATTTACCAGTGTAGGTATTACATGTATGGATAAGTTGCTTCTATATATTTAATGTAGATAAGTACAAACATGAGGCGACAGTGTAAGTTGTAGCACTGCCGCCAGTAGCTAGCTTGGTTCGGTTCTAAAATTATTTGAGATATATGTATAGTTCATCATATATACGTTAAATAGTTGGGTCTTATCTGGATTACCCCCCACCACTCAAAATCCTTAAAACTTGACCAAATGAGCTAAAATTTGGTATGGGTATGTTTTCGACCACGCTGAGTTCGAGTTCAAATATCGCAAAATTTTTCGATTTCTCAAAATTCGATTTTTTCAATTTCTAAGGGGGGGTCAAGGGAAACTGAAAAATTCTTTGTCTTCGATTTTGTTGAAAAGATGTATATAGGGATTTTCCGGGTCGTAGAACACTAATCTGAAGTTCGATTCAGCTTTTTGAAAGCTCAGTATAAGCTTACATCTTAAGCTTAAATCTTTAGCTTATACTTAGCTAACGAAAAGCGGAATCGAAAAACTGACTTCAGATTCGTGTTCTACGACCCGGAAAACCCCTATATACATCTTTTCAGCAAAATCGAAGGCAAAAACTTTTTCGGTTTCCCTTGACCCTTAGAAATCGAAAAAAGAGAATTTCGCGAAATTGAAAAATTTTGCGATATTTGAACTCGAACTCAGCGTGGTCGAAAACATACCCATACCAAACTTTAGCTCATTTGGTCAAGTTTTAAGGATTTTGAGTGGTGGGGGGGGGAATCGAGATAAGATCCAAATAGTTTAGGTTCTTTACTTTGAAATGCACTTCCGAGCTGCGCAGTAGTAAGTTGTTTACGATCTAACTTCTGTGCAAAATTGGACTCGAAAAGATAGTAGCATAATGTCAAGAACAGACATACGTAAGCTAACACAACCCCCGTAACCTACTTTTAACTTTCAAACTTTTTTGTAGAAAATGATGTAAATGACTGTGCTGGCTGAGCATTGATTGTATATAGTCTTATCTATTAGCTGTATTGAATTATGTCACTTTTTAATTATATATATACTGATCATAGTATACTTACCCCTTCCGGTCCCCTCTGTTCATCATATTCCGCACCTATGCTTCTGGCTCTTATTTTCCCCATTTCATTTCCTATTCATATTTTGTACTGGGGTGAGGAAAGGGTGTCTTTTTTGTTTCCCAGTTTTTTCTCCCTCCTCTTTCTCCTTGTCGTTCTTATTTGTTCTATTCAGGGTTTCCTTGTACCAGCGAGCTTAGAAGGAGCACTGAAATGTATGATACTGAAACTATTATATACTAGCTGGTGACTGGTACGCAACCTGGAGCAGGTATAACTGAAAGATATATTACTTGTAGTTGGTGCGGTTGTTGGCTGTGGCTGCTTTCTCTGATTGGTTGCATTTGACGTTTATAGGTTATCTCTGCATAGTATATATACTTAACGAAATTTCTAACGTTGTAAAGCGCTGTTTGCGTCTAGAAGCCTATAGAATTCCCCGTCTACGTGTGGCTGTTGTAACGCACGTTGTGTTTGGCTGAGACCCATAAGTCATTTTTCCAACGCAATGCTGTGATGCTACATAGTTAGCATTTGCGCACACAAATTCCTATATTGCAGGAACATCTATTTTTAGAAATTGCCCAACCATGAAATGGTATCAGCTTCTGCCAGCTGCAGCGTCGGTTCGCTTTAAAGCCTTTCCTTTCTGCTTCTGTAGGCATAGTAATCAATCTAGTAGCGCAGTATATAATGATTATGTTTGTATGTATACGTATGTATGAACACGATATATACGTACGTTCCCATACCTAGGTACACTAACGACTTCTGCTTAATTGATCATTTGAAAATTAATTAGACATCGGTGCTTGATAGTTCTTGGCAGAGCTTTGTTCTTCGAGGTATTCGCTCTTTTCGTCGTTCAAATGAGTAACAGTTTTCTCGTGAATGGGATCTTTAATCAGGTTTGCCTTAGGCCTATTGAGTGCGTACGCGTATAATTTAGTGTAGGGTCTGCTGCGGTTAGGAATGTCACGTTGTTTGCCATAAAGCTTTTCTAACTAACTACTAAAACTCCTGTGAGAACTTACCCAGGGGCAGTAGTGGGCGGCTGACAGAAGCTGTGTATCTTCTTTTGTAGTTCTAAACTATCTTCTAGTAGAATTAGCTGTAAATTTCTCAGTTTTTGTTGGCTGCAGGAATATCGAGTAGAGTTGTTGGCCGGCCGGCCAAGAGATAAGGCAATCCGGCCGGCCAGGTTAGAAACAGCCGGCAGGCCGGCCGGTCTTCTGAACCAGGCCACTAATTGATATATATTATTTGTAATACATACGTAACCAGGAGTAACTGTATGCAAGCGCGTAGCCAGGGGTGGGTGGGGGCATGCCCCCCCTCCGAAATCGGAGACAAAAGAAAAATTTTTCATGAGTACCAGCAGCGCGAATAAATATTTCGAAAAATTTTCGCCTGCGGCGCCATTTTTCAACGAAAATATCTCAAGAAGTTCCAGATTTTGCTTGAAAATTGCCACGAAATGTTTAGTTGCGGTAGGTTTTCACAGTACTTTTGGCTTGCCCCCCTCCGAAATGTTTTTATGGCTACGCTAGTGACTGTATGCATCATTTAATGCTAAACATTATGCAAAATGCAACAAAAATAGGGCACAACTGGTTCTGGCCGGCCGAGCCACAAACCCGGCGGGACAACAACACTAATATCGAGCCGTTCAACTTAACCAATAAGCTTATCTAATAAGATTTGCTTGCACGTATATATATATATATACGTACTGTTCTATGTATATTTTCACTGTTGCCACATTAGTCACATTTCTTTGTTAAAATGGTGGTATCCTTTTGTGCAGTGCTTTTTTTGAAACGCTATAACTTTCGCAGTTTTGGGAATTGGAAAGAACTTTATACATCGTTTCGTAGCTTATAATCAGGACATTCACATGAGCTTACGAAACTAGCAAAATTAGCACGAAACTGGCAAAAAGACCAAATTTTTTTCTTGTGCCATTTATGAAGAACATATGGGCCGAGGGACATTTTTTGATTTTGGCTCAATAAGCCTCAATACTCCAGATATCCGGCAACAAATGTGTGGTGACACGAAATTTCGCAACTTTGTGTTCAGTTTTCTCGCAACTGGAGATGATTTAGCTCAAACCAAGAAAAATGTTCCTCAGCAATAGTACGAATTTTCTTCCTGCCAAAAATCACGCAAATCCTTCGGATTGTTTTTGAGAAATCGATGTTGAAAACAAAATAATCCCAGCTTTGCCAAAACGGTTTTTCGGCCAAATCTCCACCTTTAAGGCAACGATTATGAATTTATAATAACTATCTTTACTAACTATACGTACGTATTATATACGTACTTGAACATCCCCGTGGCCTACCAAACTCTGGCGTCATCATCGTATCTGTTGTCTACTAACCCTGACGTGATCTTGCCGCTTGTACGCACCAGCATTGTCATGTCAGATGTAATACATTGTTGTATGTGGATGCGGCGTAATGGGCTGGGCAGCCGCGGGGTGAGTCACGTGGATGTAATAAAAATTTCTTTTTGTTTACTAACACCACGTGATTTGCTCGGGATCCCCCTCCCCCAAAAAAACTAATCCCAGCTAATAGGTATTGATAAAATGGGCAATTAGACCGCGTATCGACTGAGTATAAAGGAACGAAAATTGTCCGTACGATTTGGCAGTAATTTTGAAAAAACTGATTTCTTCCAAAATTCCTGTTTTTTACCCCAAAAATTGGTTTTGGCTTATACCGACTTAACCACTAGAGATAGCTCAAAGCTTGTAAAAGCAAAAATGTTCGTTTTTGTACCCTCTTTCAATCCATAACAACCAATCTGGTGGATCGACTATCTACGTACTGATAGTATAATGCCAAAAACCGAAAATTTCTCATCTTTTCACTTAAAAATGTGGAACTGGTCCCAGAATGTTAAAGAGCACCAAAATAGCATATTTGGAAAGTTTCATCTACTTTCACAAAGAATTGAAGCCTATAGGGTCAAATTTACACAAAAGAAAACCACCACCTTAAGTCCGTCCGTTTGGCGGTCCAATAAATTGTTCAATATATATTTTTCAGGCATTGATTTAGTGGGGCGGCACTTTTCGGTTCCCCCTCCATTTTTGGGAGCCCTCCCTCACTTTCGGCCCCCCTACTTTTCGGCAAGCTCCCAACCACTTATTTGGGTAATGGGTGTCGCCGTAAAGCGTCGAAAAATTAAGTTTTTGAGGTCAAATCTTCGAAAATTTCTCAATTAGTTTTCGCTGAAAATTTAGGTAAATTTATACCTTGAGCTCGCTCCCCCCGACTTCCCCCTCCCGGGGGGAGGAGCCTCACTTTCAAAACCATAAAATTTCCAGTTTTTTGATTCAAATTCTACAGTTGTTTTCTTGTCCGCTTTTGTTGAATTAAAAAGGCAACTCAGCTGACTAGGCCTTCTGTTTCTGTTTGATTCTTTCCGTTTTCTGCAGTCGTTTTTGTTTATTCAGAATGAGTGTTGCCAACAATACGCATTTACATGTTAAAATTGTTCAAAATTTTTCTCCATTTTTTCCAGCGGACATGTGTTCTAATATGCACCGTAAAGTGTGCTTTGTGTCACTCATTCCTTTTATGAGCGAAAAAATATTTACACTGTATATCTATAAAGACAAAAAAGCTAAATTACATACGTACGTAAGCAAAGCATATATAAGAATATATACGTTGTATGTACGTACTATATCTCTGCATATTGCAACTGCAGAAATTACGTTTTCCTTCTTTTTAGAGAGGGGGGGGGGCAAAAACCACCTTTATTCTATTTTATTCTAAAAATTTTCTTGTTTTTTGAAGGTCCCAGACTACCACTCGTCCTCTCTCTATCAGTTCTCTTTGTGAGCCTTATAGAACAGATAGATAGATTGCGCCCATCTATCCTCCCAATTCAGGACTAGCTTTTTGAAAATTAAAAATTGTTTTTTGGTCGAAACAAATATACATACATCCGTCCGTCCGTGCAAAATGGAAAGAGTTTGATGTGGATAGAGATAGAGAAGCGTATGTATATTCTTGCTCTATTCTTCTTCATTCGAACCAGTTTGTTGTTTTTGCCATCTCCTAGATTCATGTTGTTGAGTTTGTTCAATTAAAATTTGAGAAGGGAATCTATTTTTAGTGGGCTAGAGTTTATGGTTGTTGTGATGGGGTGGAAAAATAAGGCTTATGCATTTACATTACTGGCTTGACAGCTCTGCTCTGGTCTCACCTATAGATGGATGGATGAATGTTGTGTTTTTCTCTTGTTCCCTCCCTCCCAAGATCTGGGCGACCTAGTCACGTGATGTTTTTCACTTTTCTGGAGGTTTCTTTTTTCCTTCTGTCTCTTTACATAATACTGGATCGGTAGCTGCTGGGTTGGTTTGTCCATTTTGTTGAAGACAGTTAGTTCGAGTTAACGCTCCTTCACATATCCGTAGCAGTGAGAGTAAGAAAGGTTCTAGTTCTGTTTTTCGTGCAACTTCTGTTTTTTAATGATCGGTGATTGGTGATTAATGACTTTGTTTGTTCGTTTCTGACTTAAGTTTTGAGTATATAGTATAATAGTGTATACAGTATACGTATATGCTTTTGTGTTTCGTATGTACATATGCATTACATATGTTTTATCGGGTCTTATCTCGATTACTCCTCCACCACTCAAAATCCTTAAATCTTGACCAAATAAGCTAAAATTTGGTATGGGTATGTTTTCGACTACGCTAAGTTCAAATATCGCAAAAGTTTTCGAATGCGCGGTGAAATTCGATTTTTTCGATTTCTAAAGGGAGACCTAGTGAAACCGAAAATTTTTTTGTCTTCGATTTTGCTAAAAAGATGTATATAGGGGTTTTCGGGGTCATAGAACACGAATCTGAAGTTCGTTTTTCTGTTCAGTATTTCATTAGCTCAGTATTTTAAGCTTACAACCATAGCATAGTACTGAACTAAGCAAAAGCTGACTCGGTCAAATTTTAAAAATTTTATCACTGGGAGGATAAATGGGAAAGACACATTATTTTTACATATTTAATTCGTTCTAACATTAATTTGTTGGTTGTTGCAGTTGTTTGTTTGTAAGGTTGTTGCAGTTAAATGACCTGCTTGCGAGCTTTCAGAAAATATATACATGTCTATAGATTGAAGCTACGTAGCGACGGTAAAGTTTTTAAATTCTATTTATTTAGTTAATTTATTTAATTTATTTATCTATTTATTTAATTTATATGCTTTAATTACGTACGAATATTAAAATGCCAAAGCAGAACTTCTAATCGTTATAAATTTAATCTTACTTAATTCTTTACACAAAGTCGGCAATTATGTTTATACCAACTCAAGAATTCATTGTCTTCGTACATTCTACATACTCTACACACGTTTTGCTCACATTAATATACAAAGGTCAAATGAAGAAAAGTCATACAAATGCTCACAAAAGAAAAATTTACTATTGAACTTTAACCCTTTTTTTTGCATTTAGTTTTATGCCTTCTGAAATCTTTCGTGCAGAAATTGCAAAATATATATACATTTTATTTGGGCAATATATATATACATTTTATTTGGGTCGGGGCCGGATTTTACCCTGGGCCGCTGGGTTTACTTTAGGCGAAAAAAAGTGGGGGAGAGAGTGGGGGGAGCCCCCCCCCCACTAGTGGGGGGGAGGTCGAAAAGTGGGGAGGAAATAAAATGGGCTAAAAATGCCAAAAATACCGTATAAAAAGCCTGTTTTCTACATAAACTGCTATAACTAAGCTTAAAAGTGCTCAAAAATTGAGTTTTAGCACCAAAAAGACGATTTTTGACCAAAAATTTTCGGCGAAGCCGGAAAAATTTTGAAAATTTTGACCAAAAATCCTAAAAATTTGGCATTTTCTGGGCACCTTAGGGTGAGTGGGGGGGAAGCCCAAAAAAGTGGGGGTGGGGCGGAGTGGGGGGGGAAGAGGTCGATTGGGGGGAACCCGAAAAGTGGGGGGCGCCCCCCCCGCCCCCCCCCCAGTAAAGTAAACCCAGGGCCGGTGCCGGAGCCGCAGCCGGATTTTACCCAGTGGTGGGGCCGGGGTCGGATTTTACCCAGATCTCGCATTTTGTCTGGACGCCCTTTTCGTTTCCGTGCTCAGTCTGATCACCTGCTTTCCTGATATGCCCTGCAGTAGTAGCGATATTGATGATATTAAGTACATCACAGTATGTATATACTTAAGTTTGGAAAAGTTGACATAATAATATATATGAGTAAATATTACATTACTTATGTAATATGTACAACTGACAGCACAGAATGTACGTATATTTTGATGAACATAGTATATAACTTCACTTTCATATTATGACTTATTTACAATAAAATTGGATAGATACGTGACATTCTTCCATATGCAGCCTATTTATAAAATTATGCAGATATATACAATTTGTCCATAACTGTACTTAGTTCTCTGCGGTTAATTATATGTTGTGTCTGAGTTTCATCCAGTGCCATTGTTCGTTCGCTGATTCAATTTTAGTGGAGCATAAACACCAAAAATAGAATATTGACAATTTTGGTTAGGTTAGATAGAAACATTATTTACTCATCAGAACACTGTAAACTGGATGGTGAGGGGAAATTATATATTAACTTTCAGTCCTGCAATTCAAATCACAAATTTTTGCACAATTTATTTTACATTTTGGTTTGGCGACAATAACTTTACAAATGCATGCATATGCTAACATCTTGCTATAGTGCAAACTGCTTTTTGTTCTCGCATAAATGTTTTTTCAGTATCTGTTTTTGTATCTATATCAATATATATATTATACGTACGTGCATATATTATTATATATAATTGTTATTGTGTCAACATTTATTTTTGTAGTAAATGAACTGAAATTCAAATGGCAACCTGATTTTATGCTACATAATTTTACTAGTTGAAGTAGTGAATCATTACCTTCTTCGTGGTAAACAAAGGAAGTTGGGTGTGTTTATTACTTTAAAACAAAAGCCTATTTACTTTTGTGTACACGCGTAGTGAATTTTGCATCAGTTACTCTACCACCGTATTTTGTCATTAGCATTACGTCACCTTTGATTTGCTTCATTATTGCTAAAAGCTTCGTCTCGTGGTTAACGACGATTCCTTCTTTTCATGAACTTTTGTATGATTAAAAGTAAAACTGGAAAGCTTTATGGTTCGTTTACTATAAATGCTGTTTACAACATTTTTCTCAAAGCATTGTATATATAATATACATATATATGTTTGTTTGCTGCTTATTAAGCCAGTTGGCTTTGAGCGTGTTTTGCCACACTGGTTCCGCTTCATAGATAATTGACTTAGCATAATTTAGCTGCTTCTATGCAAGTTGTTTTTCGTGGCTGTGCGGACTGTTGCTGCACTATTGTGTGCCAGGGAGTGACGTCGTTTTGCAGAACTCACTTTGTAAAAGTTTTTGACGTGTCGTTTCTTTGTATATATATATATATATATATAGATAACCAACTTCTTCCATGAAGAAGCTGAAAGTTTTAATGTCAGCGAAAGAATGAACAAAACATTCGCAAAATCAATATGTTTCGATTTGTTTGTTAGGCCATCCTGAACTCACGAGCTTAACCTATTTAGTACAAATTTGCGGCTAAATTTGGTATAGATATATGTACGTACATTTAAACACATTTGTAATCGACCTCCAACAAAAGTTCAAAATGTTGTTTTGCAAGGGAAGACCAAGAAGGATCCAAATAAATTTGTGTTCGGTTTTGCTGAAAAGTTGTGCACTGCTGAGCATAAATCTTAATCGCATTTGTCGTTTCCGAGTGCCGTTGCCTTTTATACAATTCAATCTCAAAACTTTAGCCTGCGCGGATGAAAAGTTAGAGTGGACTGAAGATTCATGTTAAAGCGTGCTGTAAACCTCTCTTCGCAACTTTTCCACAGATTCGGGGGAAAGGACTTTTTGGGCCTGGGGCCCCTTTTGGTCAAGCTGTTGGCGGTGACTAATTTTATTAGGGTTATTTCTTATTATGTAATGTTAATGTTCTTTTAATGAATTTTGAACTTGATTTTTAAAGGAAAGCTTGCATTCTATCTTTCAAGTGAACTTGTTCATTTTTTATCTTTTGTGCGGAGGGGATAGCAGTTTATTATATATTACGTATATCGGTTTCCTGTTGCTATATGCTCGTAGTTTTCTGCAAATCATAGGATTACAGTAGTCACGTTGAAATGTTCTGCCGCACTGTTTGCTTTGCTATTGCATAGATCGCAAACGTTTGCAATTGCGTACATCGGTAAACTTGATTTTCAGAAAAAACTCACTTGTTTATGATCAGCTGAAATTATTAAACCTGATTCTGCTGGATTAGCACTGGCAGGCAGCCTTGTGTTAACTTGTTCCGCCGTAAAACCGATCAACTAACTGTCTATTTCTGTCAACTGATGTCTTTAAATCGTGGCATATCTGATTTAAAAGTGCCATATGGAATGGACGTGCGGCCCTTAATTTTCCGTTTTGTTTCTTGTTCTCATATCATTCATTGGCATTTTTAGCGTCATGGACGGAAACATCTATCAAACAAAATTTTCTATCCCATCACGGGCCCCCCCTCTTTTCCAGTTTATCTTCTTTTGCAAATCGCCCTCCTCAGATCTGTGTCATTGTCTCGCCTATGCTGTCAGCATATGTCCTACAATTTTCATAATTTTCTGAGAAAATTTGCTAAGCCCCTGCATATGCCGGCCATTCTATCTAATGACATACGAACGTGTACATCTGGGTTTTGCTATCCAATTCAGCAGGGCTAGCCCAGATTCTACTTTATTTCCTCAGAGTACGTAGGTTGCAATTATATACGTAGTGTATGTGTGTATATTTATGTTTATGCATTTACGATGTGTGTGTGTATGTGTGTGCACTGATGTTAAACCATGTTCATGTGTATGTCTCCATGTATATATTATGTATATACATAATACATAGTTTTGGGGATTTTGAATAAAACGTCTAGGCCCAGTTCCATACCCAGTAATAAGCTCTGTGAAGGATAATTGGAGTCTTACAGTTTCTTTCCCGTTGTAAATTGGTCATTCACTAAGTCTTCAAGGTCACTCGCATTTCATTCATAAATGATTAATGTACGTGGTTTGGTTCTTTGTTTTCTTTTTGAGTTTTTGTTCCTACCTGTATATATGTTTTATTGTCCTGTAATTAATTGTGCAGCAGTTTTGTTCTGTATTAGATGTATCATGGGAGGTAGCTGGACCTGTGTCTGGGCTGGGCTCTGGGCCTTTAGCAGCAGCAGGGCCGGGGATGGGCTACCTCTGTCTGGGGATTGAATTTCTCCCTCCGTCCCAATGGGGACTGACTGGGCTTTCTGTCTCTATCTATCTCACTCTCCCCTGTCTTTGTTCTCTACTTTCTTCTTTTGACTTGACTCCTTTCTATAGGGCAGACGGTGGTTCATATTTCTTCCTTTTCATTTATCTAAATGGCACGTCCACCTGCCGTGTGCCCTGGCCTTTCTTCTTCTTTGCTTGTCCAAACTATTATAGGCAACGCCTCTCCTTTCTCTTGTGTTTTCGGTGATGAATTTGTGAAAACATTCTGCAAATGAAAACAATATGTCTCTCTTCTGTCGGATTAAGACCGTTAACTACTGCCCTATCACAATCCCTAGTCATTGCGTCGACTTTCATCTGCTACAGTTGTGAATATATCCACACAGCTATTTTGGCTCATTTATTTTTCGGCGCTCATTTATTTATTTATTAGCTTTTTGGTTCCACCTTAAACTATTTAATATTGTCGATGGATTTATTGTTATGTGCATAGGGTATTAAATTAATGTGCAATATATAATATCAATGTAATATGATTTTAGTATATATATTGTATATTTTGGTCTAGTCTCCCGATTCCGGAACCTTAGAATATTTTAATTTGTTATTTACTTCCCTCTTTATTGTCCAGACTATGGTGGATGTTCCCTTCATATTTCCTTTGGAACTGAATTGTTCTCATAACGAAGACTCTTGGGATCTCTGTATGTATATAATTCCTCCTATTTATTTTTATTTTCAAAGTTTTAACTTTTGTGTTGAAATATTTTTTATGCCATGAGTAATCGGGCTTTGGATATACCTCAGCAGGTAGTTTCCAATAATCACGTACCTGCCTGCCCAGCGCCTGCCTACCTTTTTCATAATGTTTGCTGCCGTAAAGCACTCCTTTTAACAGTTCAACAACCTGCTTGAATACTGTGCGCGCCTGTAAAATAAGTGAAAATGTGTTGTAGAGTTAATGTGTATGTACGCTCAGAGAAGCAGAAATAGAATAGCTGATTGATACACAAGACAAGACGGGCAGCGCATTAAGCCTTTCTAGCTGTCAAACAACTTGTACATACGTAAATGCAGGTGGCTGGGGAAAGACTTATTATAGCTTCAACATAGGAACAGGAGCTCCCCTGCTGAACTGTTGAATGACTTTTTCTTTTAATTCTTGAAAGCTCCTGCCCTAGATATTATCTACGTTCACCGCTTTTCAGAGCTTATTCATTCAAGAGTTGTTGTACACAGCTGTTGTCTGTAGAAGAGCTCTTGTATATGAATAAGCGGATATGTACATGGGGTAGATACGGTACATACATTCGTTGCTGCTAACTTTAGCTCGTGTAGAAGTCGCTCTCGGTTGTACCTTCAAGCTAGAGAGATCTAAATGAGGATTTCTGTATTGTTCATTTGTTTATTAAACCAGTCTGAACCGGTTCTCTCTCAGAAAGATATATAGTTCGTCGATGACCACATGGCTATGCTTAACTTCCAACTGATGCAGTACTCTTTGAACTGAAACTAGGAGTCCCCCTTTCATTAGTTTGCTTCCTTACAACCGTCAACAGGGATATATATATATATATATATATATATAATATATATATAATATATATATAACCTTTTTGGCTTCTTAGGAACAAAGTCTGTCAAATGCATTTTATGATGTTTCGTGAACTAATGCAACAACAGCCAGTCTTCAGCTTAGAATCCCACAATGTTTCATTCACATACTCCCTGCCTCGGAGGTTCGTGGCACTCTACTGGATGGTCTTACTGGCTTACTTCCTTAATTTTTCTTATTCCCTTACTTCTTTAGTCTTACTTAATTTTTATATAATTTTGTCTGGATTGCTGTAGCATGTCGTACATAATGCCAGTTTTTTTCTTTCAGGCTCTGAAAGTAGTCGTGATAGTATGGATCTTTCATCTGGTATAGCTATGAGTGTAACTGCTGGTCATTACGCCAACAAGACTACTCCGCTCTATGGTGATAAGCCTGGAGTGAGTGGGGGTCGCGTGGCCTCTCGTAGCTACAGTGTGGGTGCCTATGGAAATGGGCCTGGTGCCCCTGGTTCCGGTTTCTCCCCACCACGAGGCGCCTTTCTGGGAGACTATGCTTCCAGTCGATGTCCAGCCGTCCAGAAAATTCAGGCTATGGCGTCTGCCTATTTGAAAGCTGAGGAAGAGAAGATGAACGATCGCATTCAGTAAGATTTTATTATCATGTTTTTATTTTAACAAGCAAGAATAAATTTAGAAGTACTTATATATGATTTGTAAGGTCTACTTTTTTAATGTATTATTTGGATATCATAAATATTGGAAAAGTGCAATTTGTCAGTTGTGTCGTCCGTATCCATTTTTATTTATTTATGGTCGCTGAGCTGGGCTTATTTTAGGGAATTTTTCTTGGGGGGCCGTCCGGTAGGGGGCGAAAATTTTTCTAAAAACACGCTAAAAATTGCGTTATTTTTTATAGTAATCGCCAAAAAGTTAGTTTTTAGTGCAAAAATAGCGCTTAATAGGCAAAAATCGACTAAGCATCTCCGGCGAAGCCGGAAAATTTTTGGCTTTCTGAGCAATTTTTTTCAGGGCAGAAGTTGGTACCAAAAGGGGCACCCACTTTTGGGGGGGGGGGGCGATTTTTGGGGGGAAGGGTGTTTATGGGGGGGCCCACACCCCCTCCACTAGAATAAGCCCAGCTGAGAGGTGGGGGGGGGGGGGGAATCTTCCGACGAAGTTTTAGAGTTTAAACTGGTAATCGTAGTGAGGTAAATCAATAGGTACATGTGTATTTCAAAGTTCCTGTTTCATTGCCATGAAACATTAGCATTGTTTCCACTGCAGCCGCGTAGTATATACTCAGATTGTCAAAATTAATGTAAGTCCTAATCCTGGTATCATTTGGTTAACATCTGTTTGTTGGTTGTTTTCAGGGCATTTATTGATGAGCAAAATCAAGCTTACGATGAACTTAAAGCCAAAGTGAAGTCTCAAAAAGCGTCTGTATTAAGGTATGCAATGTTTCTTTTTCTTTCGTTTTTAACGGGCCGTCCAAGAACTGGCGTCCTGTGTCAAAATCCGTTCATCTTGGTCTAATATCGTAGCATTATGTGCGTTGGGTGAGACTTGTTCCTCTATCAACTAACTAGACACAACCATTTTTTAAATTGATCAGATACGTACGTGTATGTAGCGATATGCTACAGTGTGTAGCGTGTATGTTGTTTCACTCACCCTTTCGAACGCTATTTGCTGGCTTCTTCCTATCCGCACTGTGCGTTCGATTAACCTCGTATTTATACAGGTTAGTCATTGGCTGAGGTTTTGTTGTTTGCCTGAAATTAGTCGAAGTTGCCATGCTTTCCTTGCAGAAATTTTTCTGTTGCTTATTTATTGTTCTACTATCTGTACTCTTATTGTTTTAGTATACTCTATGAAAATTCTGCTTCTGGGACCATTGAAGATGAAAGTGACAGTGCCGTCCCCCTCTCACCTTTTTCTATCAATTCTGGTGAGGCATTGTTTTGATAATTCTTTTGCTGATAGTTTGGAAACTGAAAGCTTTATGTCTGTTTTAAGATCTTACTATAAAACAAAATAAAAGTTTCAAGCTGAACACCGTTACAGGAGTAAGCGATTCATTTGATAGCAAGGTATTTTTAGAGATTTTCTCGAGGGGTTGTTTTCCTAGGCAGGAGAATATTTCGTTTCGTCCGCTCTCCTCTTGTGAAAAATATATACTCTTCTTGTTTGACTTGTTTATTGTTGTATTGTTGTTGTCTTCCATTGTTGTATTGTTGTTGTCTTCATTTTCTGGTCAATCTTCTAGGCTCAATTGATTCCATCGGTGGAACTCGATCTCCTGTCACGGTAACAACAACGACGACGGCTGGTGTTGGTTCACAGCAGTATCAGGGATCACTTGTTTCCGCAGCGGGTCAACCGAATCATCCACAGGACGCCTGGTCATCCACTGTGGATGGGATTCTGGCGGGCGGAGGAGGCATGATTGCTGGCGACATGCTGTCCAGACCCAAAGCATATTCGGTACGCGCAGTGAGTCACCTAGAACTAGAATATAGAGGAAAAAGTTTGACAAAGTGCCAGTGTGTTATAGTTATTTCCATAAGGCTGGCTGTCAATGTTAAAAAGCTAGCTCGTTCACTACAGCTATGTTATGTGCAGATAGATTTTTAAGTTTTTCTACTTGCTAGCTCAAACAGCCCAAAGTGTGGAGTAAGTATATACTCCTCCAGTGGGAGGATAGAACCAAAAGTGGGGGCCCACCTTCCCCTACTATAGTAACCCGGAAACCTAATCCTTTTTGCGAGCTTTGTCTACTAATTTCACTGCATTTATATTCATTTCTTTTGTTAACGCCACATTCTGTCGCAATCAGTATTTTACGTAACTAGCATCTTTACTGTCTGTATTGAGGAAGAGTTTGCCTGTTTTAGTTGTTTCCATCTAATGATTTTGTAATGTTTTGACAGTATAATTACTTTGATTGCTTCTATTCACTCGTTTTCCTCGCTTATAACGATAACTGAGTGAGCGAGCGATAAATTAGCTGACTCTATGAGGAAGCAAAGCAAACTTTATCTGTTGACTGTCATAGCTTATTTTTCTTGCACATTTGAGCTCCTTGCTTGTGTACTTCCTCCGTACAGTATTTTCAAATTATTGTTTATTGATTCGAAACCTTTGAAAATTGTCACTAGTCTCTACTTTCACTTCATACACACTCTTCATGTGCTACTTTTCCTCTACCATAGGTTTGAGAGAATGTTTTGTATAATAGAGGCTAGGCTTTCACGAGCTCCCAGCTACTGTTCTAATCAAACGAATTGGCTTTGTAGTTGAGTAGGTGAAAGAATTATCAGTAATCCATTAATCAAGGATCTGGATCATGATAATGCTAGCGATGTACATGTCACACTAGTTTCCGTTGTATTACTTTTGATAAATATTCTATGAGTCTTCTTGTCTGCGCAGGCACTGAAGCTAATAAGAAATATACGTAAATTCTAGAGTTGCTAGAGAAAATTTAATTGTATTAATTAGTTTAATGACTAGGCGTCGCCGTCGGTGCTAGTGCATATACTGTTGATGTTTAGCTGGTTGAAGGAAGCAAGGAAGGAGCGAAGTAAAATTAATTAACACGGACCCAAATTGTGTGACTCTGTATCATTCTAATTCCTCATATTTTGCTGAAAGACAATCTAAATGGCTCTTAGTCGCTTTACTTAAAGTTATATGTGGCATGCATGCTTGCTTGCCGAGAGGAAAACTAATGTAGCAAGTGGGGAAAACCTGGCCTATCGGCTAATGTCCTCATTTAAATTGGTTTGTCTGAATTTTTCGTCAAATTGAAAATATTTGCTTCTACTATATAGTGTTTCAATCTAATTAAATGGATGCACATACAACATCAGTGTATCCTCCTTATTTGTGGCACCGGTGTCAAATCAACAACAGTACAGCGACAACAGAATAAGAAGTATTGTACGCACATCATTTATACGTATTGATTCTTCGGAAATAATTTGTTTAGGGGCGTAGTTACATTTATGTCAACTGAGGGAGAAAATAGAGTTTGTAGTTGTTGCATAAGTAGCTATGTAGTAACTTTTGTGGTTCTTGTTTGGTTCTAGAATCCTGCTAGTCTGAGCGGTTGGAAGCGGAAACGGCATTCAGGAGGCTCCGGTGGCGGGAGTGGGCGTCCTTCCCGAGGTCTTCCGGGTCATCCTGAGGAGGAGGACGTCTTCACATTTGAGGACGTTGTGGACCCTCTTCTCATGGAATCCAGTCAGGGCGAACTCACCACTGGCCCACAGAGCTCCCTCTATGGTACTGATGATGAAGCTGATACAGATGGTCAGTTTTCTATCTTTTTTGTCAGTTTTCTAATTGTCTATTTTTGTTAATTTTGGTTGGCTTTGGCTTTAGCAGGAAGCGGGGCATCATCTCCTGGGCTTTTTCTAGGCGAAAAAAGTGGGGGTGGGGAGAGTGGGGTGAGCCCCCCCCCCCACTAGTGGGGGGGAACCCAAAAGTGGGGGGATCTAAAGTGGTCTAAAATCGCTAAAACTGCAGTAAAATAGCCTGTTTTCTACATATACTGCTATAACTATGCTTAAAGCTCAAAGTGGAGTTTGAGTACCAAAATAGACGATTTTTAAGCAAAAAATTCCGGCGAGGCCGGAAAATTTTTGAAAATTTTGACCAAAAATCCATAAAATTTGGCATTTTCTGGGCACCTTATAGTGAGTGGGGGGGGGAAGCCCAAAAAAGTGGGGGTGGGGCTGAGTGGGGGGGGACCCAAAAAGTGGGGGGCGCCCCCCACCTCCCACCCCCAGTAAAAAAAGCCCAGTCATAGTGGCTTTTTTCTGCTTATACTGCTGCTACTATGCTAAAAAGTGCTCAAAATTATTTGTTTTATTTATTTATTTTTATTTATTTACTTTTGATTTTTATTTTATTTTTGACGCTGAAATTGACGATTTTAGGCCAAAACATGAGGCCATTATTGAAGCCGGAAAGTTTTTGAAAATTTTTCGAAACAAAACTAAAACTTTGGCACTTTCTGGGCCCCACCAAAAAAGGCGGAAGGCACCCTCCTAGTAAAAATACCCCGTGTGAAGACATGATTCTTACAGCAGTAGTTTATGTAAATACTTACATATTTATCTTAGGATTGTGTATTTTTGTGTGTCACTGTTTTGGTTCTTTTTTTGTAGACAGTGGTACTGCTGAAGACTACTATGTCAGCGTGGACTCTGGGATGGGTTCGGCTGGTGTCGGTCGAGGCGGCGGGGGCGGAGGAGTTCAGGAACCTCCGTCCTCTGGTCAGACTCGGATTGGAGGTGGTGGGACTCAGACGACGCGTCTCTCCCATCCTCCCCGATCCCGACACGCTGCCACTGGTGCTGTGGTCTGCTCAGGAATGGATCAGCTTGTACCATATGGGACTTCCCTTCCAGTCAGCATACCCGTACGATCTCACTTTAGAGATCGCTCTTCCAGTGATGAGGAGGATGAACGGGTAAGGTCCAGGGCAACCCTTTTTTGAAGCATCATAAAAAATGAGCTATTTCAAAAGGTGCATGTTTCATCAGATATGAAGCTATTTTTAGAATTTTTAGATTGGGGGCCGAAAATGGGGGGCAGGCCCTTTAGGGAAAATTTGCATTGTAAAGTAAAACGCAAAAATCGCTCTTGTTTTAACTTAAAATGATCTTGTAAGTGCGTACATACATTAGCTAAAAATTGAGAAAATTTTTGAAATTTGACCTCACAACTCTGAAAAGTGGGTGGCAAACATGGGGGAAGTGGACGACAAAGTGAGAAAGCCCACACGCCATACTAAAATCTACGAGCACAAGGAAATCAAATTTATGTGATACGCAGTCCCATACAGCCTTTGGTGTTGGCTATAGTATTTCGTATTTGTATTGTGAGTTTTCTTGCATATGTTTGGAGAGTTGCCTTGTGTTTTGTACATACAAACCTTATTTTATTCATGTTTCAGCCTAAGGACCCTGCTACCATGGCCGAGAGCATGAAACAAATGGCACTATCTATGCTGCCAGCGGATGATCATGAACGACTGTTTGGTGCACGACCCACTCGACGTCGCTGGAAAACCGGAGAAATGGTGCAAACTCAGATTCCTGGAGGTCTCTAAAACAGCCTACACTACACTACAAGAAACGATTTGATTGATTATCTGCAATTTATCTGCTCCTATCTGTGTTAAAGACTGCACACATCCCTCCCACCCTTTTCCTGGTAAAGGCACGATACCAATTGCTGTTGTGCTCATCCATTATAATAGACTCATGTATCCGCACGGCACATCCTTTTGCATGTCATAGCTTAATATACACTGCGTACATAACATACAATATTTGGAATTAATAACTAAAAAATATAATCTTTCTACTATAATATCCTATTACACTACATACGTAATTTTGAATGTTTTGTTGTGTGAGTTTTGGCCTTAGACTGCTGAGTTGTCATCGTGTTGGTCCTTGGTTCTTTGTGATGTGAAAGGATGTTGTGGGGTTTCTTTGTCGTCTCTTTATTGTGGGTGAAAGCTGTGCTCTTCTTCCAGCCATTTGTTGGCCAGTTTTATCACTGTGTAGCTTTCTTCCTCGTTTCCACCACAGTTCAGTTTTAATTGTCGTTCTTGGAAAATGGGTTAAAAGTTGGGCTTTGTTTCTAAGTTTAGTTTAGCTACATACTGCGTATATTTTCGTAATTACATTTTTGTGCTATTGTCTTCTCTGCTGCTTTGCTGCATTTGGAGATTTTGCTAATTAAATGATACAACAGAAGCGATCATCTGTGCTGTATAATGTTTATTATTTAGTAGCTTTACAACCCTGAATACCTATAGTCCAAACAACCGTTCTACCTTGTTTTTATGTATTTATTTAGAGATCTCTAAGGTAAAAACAAGAAAGTGGCACAGAAATTTTGTGCCGGAGTAAAGTTAGGAAAAACCTAAGTATCAAGCAGTATAAATTTCGCATGAAATATTTAGTGCCATTTGATTTAGTGTTTTTCCAAGATCGTTTTATTTGTTTTTTCGATTTTGCTAAATCTACTTATATACGTATATGCAAAATTGAAATTTTCAACCAAAGCTTCATATCATCTATTTGAATTGAGTTTTGGTTTTGATTGCCATTGTCCCTTTTGCATTTGCATGTTTCTATTGGCTGGCTTACTGTTGTTGAACCAATCTGCAGATATTTACATCGTTAACTGTGCATAACATGTCATGTTTCTTTTTGGGCCTTACCTGCTGGTCTGTCGTTATTGTTGTGGCCTTCTTACGCTGGCAGGACTATTCATGAAAAGATGTTGTTTGCTTTCTGGTAGGCAAAGTTAATCTTTGACAGGGACTTAATTGCGTCTATAACGGGTCTGTATTGTTTTTATTATTGTCAAGGTAATGCTGTGAACTCTGCTATAACGTATGTATGGTCTGAACCAGGAAAATTCAGTGAGATCTACTTTTAGTACACTATTATAGTTAGCAAATTGTAGCTGACTGGTTTGTTCTGTAAACTTGTAATTATTACGTTGCTTGCTTTTCCTCTTTTAGTTCACTCTTTTGTACGAGTTGAATGTTAAAATTTAGTCGTTGTTTTTGTGCACTTTGATCTATTCTATGTTCTGTGTTTACTTTTTTATCATGAAGTCTTGCGAGGTTACTTTGTTTACGTTCAGTAAAAAAGCTGTTTAATTTAAATTCTGGGATAATTAGGTAATTAGGCAAGTACTTGGTAGCTGGGTTTTTTGGTTTTCAGATTTGCGTCAACCTTGCGTCCCGCTAAATTTAAGTTGCGTCCCGTTAAGAATTTTTATTTCCAGGTAAAATTATTGTTTTTGCGTGTTCTTTGTGCAAAACTTTTTATGAAAATTTCCATAATTTCTTTAGTGGAACATAATTTAATTGTATGACAGAACAGAGTACCTTAGAACGTTGTTATTTAGGAACAGTGTACGTATTTTTGATTTGATTTTAATGTTTTCGCAAACTTTTTTAAGAAAATTATACATTTTCATAGAAAAACGCTGTTTGAAAAAGTTTTGAGCTTTTGAAGCAAAGATTTACTAATTCTTTAAAAGGGTTTCTTTCTGTGGAAAAGGTAAAAACGAAATTAACACGTCTTTGGCGCAATTGTATATCTCTTAGCTCTTAGTGATGTGGATCGGATCGGCGGATCGGATCGGATCGACAAATTTTTGGATCGGATCGGCCGGATCGGATCGGCCTGATTTTCCCGGATCGCCGATCCGGCAAATGAGGAAAATTTTGAAAGTTTGTACCAATTTTTTACAAATTTGCAAAACTTTTTCGAAAAAAATTTTTAAAATTTTTTCTGAAGTTGGTTCAAATGTTGAATTTTCTGATGTTTATGTTTTTGTTTTATGTTCTCTCTTTGCATAAATAAATTTCTTAAATGTATATGCAAAGAGTCAAATGGAATTGCTCTCTAATCTCAGTCTGTTCCTCTTTTTAAACGTTGTCTGAAATTAGAAGGAAATTTATTGCCCAAGTACGTTTGCTCAGAAGAGGAAAGTTTGCAAAGTCCACCGCACGCACTTTTGTATATGCTATTGTACGACCTATTGTGTGTGCAAAATTCGGTGTCGTTTATTGCGAAATATGCCTTCAGAGCAAACCCCAACAATATATATGTTTTAGAATCGTCCTGAACTGGAGATTTAGAACAGCCTACATATTTTTCCAAAATTTTACCACATTCAAAATTTTGTATCCATGATCGAATAGAGCTGTTCCAGGAGCATATTTTTGCACTTGCATTTGAATGATAGGGTATTATTTAAAAGCTAATTATGAGCTGGGGTGCGTTTCACGAAGCTATCTTAAGTTATTACTTACGATTAAACTTAAGATCAACTTGAGATTTAACTTAGGGTGTGCCTAAGACATAACATAAAGTGTTGCACAAACCTTCTCTTAGGGCCATCCTAAATTTTGAACTTAAGTTTTGCCTTAGTAAAAACGTTTCTACTTAAGTTGAGCTTAATTCAAATTTCCCGCCTAATTTTAAGTCATAACTTAGTGAAAAGTTTATTTACACGTATAAATTTATTTTAAAAGCGGTTATTTGTAAATTGGACACTGCGGTTTTTGTTTTGACCTCAACTACACTACATACTTTCATTTCGTTCAGTTTTCTGCTTGATTCAGAATTTTCCATAATTTTCAAATCTCTTTCAAAACAGGTAGAAACTCATGTGCCAAAGTTAGCATTGATCAAGAATACTCGATCATCTCAAATTTATTATTTTTGGAGCTTAAAGCTGCTTTAATTGTGACTTAATGTAGGGTTATACCTACATTAAGTTTAAGAAGAAACTTACGGGGAAAGTGGAACTTAAAACTGCTTCGTGAAACGCCTACTTTAAAGTTATAACTTAAGTTGAACCTTAAAGTTCCGTCTTAGCAATTAATTTTAAGACTGATTTGTGCAACAGTTTAAGTTGCAACTAGAACTGAAATCCAACTTAAGATAAACGTAGAACTTAAGTAGGCTTCGTGAAACGCACCCCTGGAACCAATACCTGAAAATGTACCAATTTCTCGAGTTCACTATTCATAAATGGAAGTTCTTGTGAATTCCGAGAACAGGGCGCATTTCTGGGATGTAGTGGTATTATAAAGGTTGTTCAGCTCGTCAATACCTTTCAAGCCAAGACCCATAGGCCCATAACTGTTGGTGATGGAAAACATTTAAATCCGGAAAAATCTTGTTTTCGTGAATTTGGGAATCGAGTGCACTTTGGGAAATGACTATTATTAAACGTGTTCAGGTTGTGAAAAGCTTTTTAAATGATAACCATATCGTGAGCATTAAAATATTTAAAATCCGGAAACCATATCGTGAGCATTAAAATATTTAAAATCCGGAAATCTTGAAAACCGAAAATAGGGTGCACTTTGGTTGAAAATAGTGCTCGGACCGATTCCGATTTTTGAAACCGGTTCCGGTTCCGGTTCTAGAGCACCGGTTCCGGTTCTAGCTTCCGGTTCCGGTTCCAATTGAGATTTTTATAAAATGCTTATAATTCAAAATTTTTTAATTTTTTATATAAATTGGATCAAAACATTATGACCCAACGTTTTTATATGCTTAAGGTTACTAATTTACGTGTAAATAGTAATTAATTTTCACCCCTATGTTTAATAGTGTTAAAATGTGTCAAAAAGTGTAATGAATATGTAAAATGTTTGAATCCTAAACTCATCCTGTGTACCATGGTAATATTTTGTTCAACCGTATAGGATTTGAGCATTCACGGCATGCCACAGGCACTAATTAGCTGGTTCTCATATTTATTTTGTTTGACAATTGACCAAGAATTTTGTTAATTTCTCGCGGTCCTCTAATCTTGCGGGTTCAAAGTATTCATGTTTTTTGCATTAAAGCAGCGGCAGGTTTGGCAAGAAATATTACAGATACCTCGAATCCAATTTTTCGCGATTGGCAGGATATTGTTAGCTCTAAAACGCGAAAAAATTAAAAATTTCGAAAAAGTGAACAAGTGTTTCTTCAATATCTCTCCTATCGAGACATAAGGTTAAGACTAGTATATTAAGCTTGAATTCATTTAAAAGATTATATAATCTGCATTCGTAAAATAAATGCGCTGCACAGCACAAATCATAAATGTAAATAACATCAAAACTAATTTTAAGGTGGTGGTGGTGTCTATTTATCTATGCCATGTTTTTGAAACCCAATATATAATTTTGTCGATGTTTGGAGTTGGAAAAAGATCTACATATAATTTAATGCTTACAACGATTACATTCACGATTCACCTCATTATATGCAACTAGTGAAATTTCGGATACACTATTCAATCATAAACCTTCGATCTTTACATGAAGTCTCAAAACTGCAGAATTAGTCTTCGGTGAAATCTCCAGTTTTCGCAATAAACTTTGGTGTTGGCAAATAGCAAATTTGAGGTGGTAAAATGTGCAATAGAACAAGTTTAAATAAACCAAAATTGTCTTGAACTTCAGTTTGAATAAACTAATTCCATTAAACTGGCAACCGTTCTGGCTTATATATACTAACTTTAAACCGTTAGAAATAGCTCAATGCTTTTTAAAAATGTTCGTTTTCATTTTGGTGCCCTGATTCCAGTAAAAATGACCACTTTTGCGACTGTACTGTGTACTAAGGTCCTTTTCGCGAATGGGAACAGTAGAATAGATGAGAGGAAGTTTTTCTAACCCTCTCCATGAATGCGCATTGTTAAATTTAACTCTTCCTGTTTTTAAATCTTAACTCTGCAGGGTTAAAAATAAATGTTAAAAGAGTTAAAACTGGCAGAGTTAAAATTTACTCTGCATGCATGCGTGAAAAATGCTAAAATAATAAAATTTCCTTTCGCAATCCTTTCCAACTTTTCACCATTTGAGAATTTTGAGAAAGAAGCTTCCAAAAAGGACTAGGACTAGGACTTTGAAAACTTTGAAAAATTTTAAACAAAATGACTATAGGACTAGAAATGAAGATATTTATTCATTTTATTAATTATTAATAATCGGTTTCATTCATTAATGAACATTTTTATTTCATCTCCAATGCAGGCTGCCAGTATTAGGAAAGTGGACGAATCCCTCTGTGTAACTTCCAGTATGTAAACAATTTTGCTGAAATTTAGCACAGATGCATTTCAACAAATTATTGGCCAATCTGCAGCAAAATTTAAAAATTTAAGCTTCCAAGGGGTAAACAACATTGGTAAAACAACAGTCAACAAGAGGAAAAACAACAAGAGGAACAAACCAAAGTTTTTTCTACGATTTTCCTGAAACGTTGTATATGTAGTACAGGAAGTTTCAGAGTTTGCTGAAAACAAATCTCAAGACAGTTTTCGGCCAGACTCTCGTTATCGTTGTCTCTATTGCGAGATTATGCGGAAATCTATATGCACCAATTCTAATATTTAGTGAAAACTTTAGACATCAAGGTTAGTTTCCAGGTATCTATTAGAAAAAGACTATCGTAAGCTATATTTTGATGTAAAGACGGTTTTTAACTAGAAGTAGACAATTAGTATTAATGCTTCAAAGTTGATGACTCCAAAAGCATCAGCTCAAAAGTAATTGCGTAACTTACCAACATATGTACAAGAAAAAGTTATACTCTTACTTATTGGAGTAAACTTCCAGGAAACCACATTCAAAGGATAGAGAAATTTTCAGAATTTCCTGACTAAAAGTTCACATTTAAAGGCTAGAGAAATTTTGAAAATTTGCAGGCTGAAAACTGAATTTTTGGTTATATTTTT